>PVKE010007605.1:0-50167 GCA_004027555.1 Craseonycteris thonglongyai
ATTCCATGTTGATGGCTACTTTGCAAAAAGTACCAAAATGATTAGCTTTCTGTATCAACCATTAATATCCCTTTTTTCCTAGCCATCTTTGAATCCAGAAGCTGGCAAACAGAATCAGCCATGCAGACCTATCGGGACCCCTTCTGGAGTGTGGGGTAGGTAGATTTTGCCATTTTAAAGGCACATCTTTAAATTTTTCTTAGCAGGAAGAGGAGCAAAAATTCTTTATCTCTCTTTTTGTGTTTACCTCGTTTTTCATCTCATCCATTTGCACAAGGTAACTAACATCTATTAACTCTTACTATGCTCCCCAAAATACTATTGAAATATAATGATAGTGGAGTCAGAATATAAACAATTGAGAAGTTGTAGAGCTTTAAATTTGGAAGCAGATTTTAAGCAAAGGGAGAATAATATAAAGCTTATAAGAAGTAACTTTTTATTAACATTGCTAATTTGCTTGTAATGTATTCAATTTTATGTATTAATAGTTGTCTCCTAAGTATTGGTAGGTATATATAACAATGTATTCTAAGCGTTCTTTTATATTACCATATATTTTTTCTAAAGTATTGTTTGAAAGACTAATACCACATCCTATAGAGCATTTTGTTCAACCAGGTTCCAGTTGCTGAGTTTTGGGATATTTGGGGAGGCAGTTATAAATGATGCTTGTTGATGCTATTATATAGGGCAAGGAGAAAATATATTAACACATTGTTTATATATGTGTCAGGAATAACTTGCCTTATAAAAAAAAAATAGACAAGTCAGTGTATTTCAAACCAAGCCTGATCTGTGGTGTTGGGATCTTTAGCATTTTATAAGTTAGACTCTCCTAGTCTCTGGACATGTTCTAGGCGTCTATCTGTTGGGAAGGCTTTAGCATATCTAAATACTTGGTTTGGATCTTGAGTTAATAGGATTAAGGATGATTGCTGTATCATTTCCCCCTTGTTAATGATATATAGTTTTGCCCCAGTTTGTCTCATCAGAAGGCTCTATGGCAGACTCCTTTCCCCAGTTTTCTCATCTTCATTCCCATGCTGACAGGAGCTGCTGCCCTTAGGATATACAGTAGACTCTCGGTTAACCAGCAACCATGGGGATTGATAGATACTGAATAAATGTAAGTAGACTCTCCAGTTGCTTGAGTTCTGGTTAATGGAGAGTCTACTGTATTCTTGTTTTGTCTGTGCTTGAGTGATCATACCATACACTAGACATGTTATACCCCTGAAAGACTGCTAACATCTTTGTTTGGGTTTTCTGATTGATTTATGAATTTAGAATCAAGTGCTTAAAATGCTGCCTTTTTTCACAGTTCCCAAGTAGTGTTGCTTTTGAGAGTATCTGTTAAGTGCACACCAGGAAATGGTTGTCCCTCAGTCTCAACTGTCAGCTCTTTGTTGAAAGTGAGGCTTTATAAACTGTGCTTCCTATTAACCAATAGGTTTGACAGTCTTTTATCTCTCCACTATTTCACAGAAAACCCACCTGGTGCCAAGCAACCCTCCAAAATGCTAGTCATCAAAAAAGTTTCCAAAGAAGATCCTGCTGCTGCCTTCTCTGCTGCATTCACCTCATCAGGATCTAACCATGCAAATGGGAACAAATCATCAAACATGGTTCCAAGTGTCTATAAGAACCTGGTTCCTAAGCCTGCACCACCTCCTTCCAAGGTATGATTTGGAATCAGTATAAGATACTTATACTGCAGAGGTTTGGGAATAAGAAAAAAGGGTTAGTAAATTTTATCATTGAATCTTTTACCAGATACTCATTCAATACCTGTTACATGTATAATATTGTACTCTGTCTCCAAACTCTACTGCTACCAATTGGATTTTTAGTAGGCTTGTCATTCATTAGCTTCATCTCATAAACCTGCTTTCTCTGATTTGCTGTTTTCACTAATAGCAATAACATCCATATGATCACTTAGCTCAATATCTTAACTGCTTCTTTCCTCTTCCTCCTTAGTCATTCCCCTCTACCAAGCAATTAAGTCCTATCAGTTATTCCATCTATAATGTCGTATGCCCTTGTCATTTTACCTTTACTGCTGTTGTAAACCCTTCTACCTCCTCATCTCTTTATACAGTAGACTCTGTTAACCAGAACTCAAGCAACTGACAAATTATTGGGATTTTTTTTGATACACAATACTTATTGAGCATCTACCAATCCCCATGGGTGCCGGTTAACTGGGAATCTGCTATATTCATGTTCGACAGAACTGCCAAAATAATCATCCTTGAATATATTACATCCTTAACTAAATCTCTTCAGTGATTCCAAAGCATTTATATACAGAAGGGGTTGGTAAACTTTTCCTATCAAGGGCCAGATAATAAATATTTTAGAATTTGCTGGTCACATATGATATATGGTCTTTGTTACATATTCTTTTTTTTTTTAACAACCCTTTCTTTAAAAATGCAAAATTAGCTTATCAGCCACTATGAAAACGGGCCTCACGACAGTTCTGTCCCATGGGTCCATAATCCTTAGCCCTGAGCCTAGTTCATCTCTTAATGTTACGACCCCTTCTTTCTCTTACACGGGAAATTATTCATTTTTCAAATTCATGTTATCCACTCTGTAAATCCTTTTCTGTAACACATACCTAAAGATATAATTAACCCCGATATCTATATAATTGAATGCTACTCTGTCTCTTATCACAATACCTATAACACTTTATTGTGCTGTTTGTTTCTTCACTTGATTGTAATCTTAAGGGTAAGTTTCAGGTCCTTTTCATATTTGTATCCCTAGCACTCACATAAAGCACATAATTGCTTGAATGAATTCCAGGCACTGTGTTTGGTGCTTCTGAGCAATACAAAGAAATATAGCATTGGTCCTGATCCTCCAAGAGCTGAAAGTCCAATTGGGATGAGAAGATAAAATGTAATAAAAGTTCATGTGATTGTATATAAAATAACATATTTTAATAGCAAATCCTAAACAGATTTAAAATAACTAAATTAATTAAACATTTATTAACATAGCTCAGAGGTGCAAAATTAGTTCAAACTATGATCAAGGAAATTTTTACTGAAAATGTATAATTTAACTGATCTTTGGAGGATGGTTTAGATTTTGATAGGCAGAAAAGAGTTCTGGGGGAAGCCGGGATGGCTCAGTGGGTTAAGCGCTCACTTTGCAGCGCTGGGGACCGGGGAGCGAATCCCGGCCCCGGCCCGTGTGGACCCATATGCTGAACTGGGAGCTTCCCCAGTTCAGTTCTCTCTCTGCCTCTGTCTATCTCTCTCTCTCTCTCTCTCTCTCTCTCTCTCTCTCTCTCTCTCTCTCTCTCTCTGTCAGAAATAAAAATAAATAAATAAAAATATATTTAAAAGAAAAGAGTTCTGAAGAGTATTGCAAATCTTAAGAGAAGAGGTAGTTAGTGTTCTGAAGCCAGAAAACACTAGAGTGCTAATGAATGAATTATTTTAATTAATCCTGATAGCACTGAAGAAATATTAGGACTTGGGGTCATTATCCTGGTGATAATAAAGCTCTCAGGGTACATAAGGTATCTAAGGGAAGAGGAAAGATTGGGAAAATTAAGACTAGGGAAATATTTAGTATTTTATAAATTGAAGTTCAGACATAGGAAAATATGGTATACTGTAATATCAAAGAAATCTGGGTGGGTGAGTTTAAGATAGCAACCAGGGTTGTCAGCACTTGTCAATTGCTTGACAACAAGTTGAGGGTAATAACTGAAAAAAAGGTTTTTGACCTTAGCAGTTGGAAAGTTTTTGGTAACTTTTAAGTTGAGGTTTTAAGAGAATAGTGTAGGGCTGAAACAAGATTTCAGGGGATTCTGAAATTATGTGGGTGGAAGTGGAGATAGTGGACCTTTGAGACCTGATAGTAAAAGGAAATCGAATATATAGGTGGTGGTGAAGTTACATGAACAGATGAAGAAAATCTTCGGGGAAAAGCCCTAGTTTCATTCCACAGTTGGGGCCACACAGGGCAGGAACTGAAATATACTTGAAAGAGGTCATTAAATGATCATGGCACAAGAAGAAATGAGTAGGAATAAAACTGACAAGTGGAATTATTTTTGAAAGGGATTTAGGATACTGGTTCCTCTGATGTAGAAGGGAAAGAATGTGAATTCAAGTCAAGAGAACAACTACTGTAAAGAACGGAAACAATGTAGCTTGGAAATTAATAGCAAGGATTTGGAGTAGACAAATTCCACTTTGCACCTTCTTTGGCATAAGACCTTGGACAAGTTTCAAGAGTTTACATGAGTGTTACTTCATTTGAAATGTCTGCAGTCATTCTGTTAGACTCTAGAAGAATATAAAAATGAGTAAGACAATACAAGGATCTCAAAAATCTTTGCAGGGTGAAGGAGTGGTAAGAATAAAAGTCATGACTTGGAGCTTAAGATCAATTTATCCCTGTTGCGTAGGACTAAGTTGAGGACAAATTGAAATAGGAAAACTAGGAGAAGCCAGGATCACTCAGTGGGTAAGTGTTCGCAGTGCAGCCCTGGGGTCTGAGGATTGAGTCCCAGTCCTGGCCCAGGCCCATGCGGACCCATGTGCTGAACTGGGGTGTGCTTCCCACCCCAGTTTAGTTCCTGCTGGGGCAGGCTACTCATGTAGGAGGCCCCGGTTAGGCTTCTGCCCGGGATGTGTCCCTGGCTTATTTCCCTCCCTGTGTGGCCCCGAGACCACCTGTGGAATGATGTCGAAAACTAATGATGGTATAGCTGTGGAGACTGCTCTGGGCCCTCCCCGTTCTCTCTGTCTCATTCTGTATCTCTCAAAAACAATAAAATCTTAAATAAAAAAAAAAGATAAAAGGAGAACTAATATAAAGGTTGTTGATGTTGCCCTTCAACTTCAAATCAGAGTTCATTCCACTGCCCCAGAATGGCTCCCATCTTAAAGAATAAAAAGGAGAGAGGAAGTTGAGAATTCAGGTTTTAGAATCAGAGTTTGGTGCACTCTGGGCTGTGATTTTGAGCAGATTATTTAATTTTGTTAAGCCTATTTCCGAAATTAAAAAAAAAATTATTTTTAAGTACTTAGAATATAATACTAGCACTTCCTCAGTGATCAGTAAATGGTAATTTAAAAACAGTAGGCGTTTGTTAGGGAGCAAATAATGAGGCATTCCAGCCAGAGGAACTGTTGTTCTCCCCTCCGCCCTCAAAAAAAATATTTTATTCATTCATTCATTCTTTCATTTATTTTTATTGTCTTTGACAGAGAGAAGGGGGAGGACCCAGAGCAGTCTCCACAGCTTTACATCTTTAGTTTCCACATAGTTTCATTCCACACGTGGATGTGGGGCCACACAGGGTGGGTACCGAACCGGGGTCTCGTCCCGATGAGAATCAAACTGGGGGCACACCCCAGTTCAGTATGTGGATCCACATGGGCCAGGCCTGGGACTATATCCTTGGACCCTGTGGCTGCAAGTTGAGCACTCAACCTGCTGAGCCATCCTGGCATCCGTTAGTTAGTTAGTTAGTTAGTTAGTGAGTTTGGTTGGTTGGTTGGTTGGTTGGTTGGTTAGTTTTGTTTGTTTTTGACAAAAACAGAGAAGGGGGAGGGCCCAGAGCAGTCTCCATAGTTGTATGTCATCAGTTTTTCAACATGGTTTAGTTCCACACAGGTGGGTGGGGGCCGTGCAAGGCAGGAACTGGGCTGGGGGCCTCCCATATGGGAGGCATGCCCCCTCCAGCCAGGGAACAAGTGGGGGGAGAGGGTGAGATCCGAATTTGGGACCTCCTGTATGGGAAGCACTCCCCAGTTCAGCATATGAGTCTGCACAGGTCGGGACCAATCCTTGGTCCCTGGGGCTGCAAAGCCAGCACTTAACCCACTGTCTTCCTCTATTTATTTTTATTTTTTTAAGTTATTTTTATTGGTTGAGAGAAGCGGAGGGGGTGTGCCCAGAGCAGTCTCCATAGTTGTACATCATCAGTTGTGACAGTTTCATTCTACACAAGTGGATGTGGGGGCCCGCATGGGGCTGAAACTGAACTAGAGGCCTCCCACATGGGAGGCAAGAACCTTCACTATCATCCCATTGGTCACCAGTTGTGCCCAGTTCACATATGGGTTTGGATGGGCTGGGGCCAGGATTTGATCCCTGGACCTCACAGTGGCAAGGCAAGTGCTCAATCTGCTGAGCTATCCTGGCATCCCCTAAACCCCCACAAAAATTTTTTAAGCAAATCATGCCATGTTTGGGAAAAGAACTGGTTAAATATGGCTGGTAGTTGGGAAGTGATGGGGGGTAAGTAAGACTAGAGCCAAATCATGGAGGTTTTTAAAAAAGCCCAGGAGAGAGGTTAGGAGGATACAGATTTACATATTATTAACATGATTTTATAATTTAAACAAACATTACAAATAACCAGTTTTTCTAGTGAAGTTCACCTAGGAACAGATTATAATAGAACACTGAGGCTAGAACCCTGGAGAATGCCTGCATCCACTGAAAAGGAATATAGGAAGTGAAAAGAGAGTGAAGCATCAGGGAATGGAGAAAGGCACAGGTTCATAAAAGATGGGTAATGAGCAACCTCTCATTCTCCAAAAACAGACTTTTAAAGAACTGGCTTTTGAATGTAATATAAGAACAAGATTCATTAAAAGAGATGTTTTGGGGGAGCTAGGACGGCTCAGCAGGTTAAGCACTCACTTTGTAGTCCCAGAGACTGAGGATCGAGTCCCAGCCCTGGCCCGTGTGGACGCATATGCTGAGCTGGGGCGTGCTTCCCATGCAGGAGGCCCCTCCAGCCCAGTTCCTGCCCTATGCAGCCCCTACCCACCTGTGTGGAATGAAACCATGTGGAAAACTGATGACGTACAACTATGGAGACTGCTCTGGGCCCTCACCCTTCTCTCTTGTCTCTGTGGGAAAAAAAAAAAAATCTTTAAAAAAAAAGAGATGTTTCATTAAAATGGGGATAGAGATGAGTATTGCAGGGAATTAAATAGCAAGTAATAATAAGCAAAGGAAAGAAAGCAGTTACTGACTTACCCAGAAAAGTTTGACAATGAAAGGATGATAGTACAGGGGAAAATAAGTCTGAATTTTTTCTCCCTAGCTTCGATTAGGTGGCTTAGCATGCTTGTAGGTAAAGTTGAATTTATTAGAGAAAAGAAGATTGAAGATACAAGGAAGAAATAATTGTAAATTCTCAAAGATAAGAAAACAAACAGATGTAATGATAGAAAGAGGACGTAAGCTATCAAAGGAACTTGAGGTACAAAGGAAAATTGAGAAAAGTTTGGATCAAGGCTTTGTCTTCATTTTAGTAGAAGAAAGCAAGATCATTTGAGGTGGAGAGTGGGGTTGATTCAGAGTTTTGGAGGAAAGGAGAGGATGCTTTGAAAAGAATGATATGTGATTCACTTAAGTATATTTGTACACATAATTTCTCTAACAATAGGGGTGTGTGCAGCATAGTGGTTTTCTCCAGTAAGCAGCCAACTTATAAACAGTGTTTGAGTTACTGAAAATTAACCACTTCACATACAAAAATGTCTTGGATACAGCTTGTGTTTCTTAAGCCATTGTAAATATTGACATCTCTGAGATGCACACAGATTTAGTTTGCTTTAAGTGAAGTTATAATGCAAATATTATCAAGAAATAATAATATGTATTCAGTGTTAAAGTGTGAACAGTAGAAATAATCTGTTTAAGATGTCTATTTTGGGGAAGCCGGGATGGCTCAGTGGGTTGGGCGCTCACTTTGCAGCGCCGGGGACCGGGGGTCGAGTCCCGGCCCCGGCCCCGGCCCGTGCGGAACCATGTGCTGAGCTGGGAGCTCCCCTGGTTCGGTTCTCTCTCTGTCTCTGTATCCCTCTCCCTCTCTCTCTCTCCTCTGTCAAAATAAATAAATAAATAAATAAATAAAAGTTGTCTATTTCGAATTTGTACAAAAGTGACAATGAAAGCCAAATGGGGTATTCGAGTGAAAAAAGCAAGACTGATATTCACCCAATTCATACAGCTGACTATTCAACAGAAGATTCAAATTCAAGTGAAGGTAGCCCTATCCAACATAATGTTTGTAGGCATGCAAGACCTATGTTTATGTGAAGCAGTGATGATTGTGATTTAGGAGATGAAGAATGGAATTGGGAAGAAAATATTCCAAATGTAAAACCATTTACCCAAATTGCTGGTATAAACGCGTTAGTTTTACGAAGACCCTCAAGGAGCAAATCCTACACCTCTTTGTGTTTTGAAACAAGTGCTAACTGATGGGTTTTTTTTGAAATGATAACTACAGAGACAAACAGATACGCAAGTTAAAGATAAAGGACCAGAACTAGAAAAAGTATGAGGAGTGGTTTCCAGTAACAAGTGATAAAATGAAAGCATACCTTTCGTTATGTATTATAATGTCACAAGTAGAAAAATCTAAAGTAGATATGTACTGGTCAAAAAGAATATTAGAGGGAAAGCCGGGACGGCTCAGCGGGTTGAGCGCTCGCTTTGAAGCCCCAAGGACTGAGGATCGAATCCTGGCTCCGGCCCAGGCGGACCCACATGCTGAACTGGGGAGTTCCCACAGTTCAGTTCTCTCTCTGTCTCTGTATCTCTCTCTCTTTCTGTCAAAAATAAAATGAAATTAAAAAGAATATTAGAGACACCAATATTTTCCAAAACTATGCCTCACAGATGTTTCTTGGCTAGATTACATTTTCTTCACTTTGTAAACAATGAAACTATGTAAACAAAATATGAAATGTGCACAGTATAATCAACTATTTTAATAGTAAGTTTGAATATTTATACACTCTGGATGAAGATGTCTCCCTAGATGAGTCACTGATGAAATTAAAAGGACAGCTGGGGTATGTGCAATTTGTAGCTACCAAATGAGCCAGATTTGCAATCAGAGTTAACAGGTTAAGTGAATCCAATACTGCACATACTTTAATTTACACAGGAGAAGATAAGGTTCAAGAAAATGACATACCTGCATCTCAAAGTATAGTTATGGAAATAGCCAAACCAATTTTAGGGAAAGGGTACACTTTGTTCTTAGGCAACTGGTATTCATCACCAAGATTCTAGGGAAATCCAAGATGGCTCAGCGGGTTAAGCGCTCGCTTTGAAGCCCCGAGGACTGAGGATCAAATCCCGTCTCCGGCCCAGGCTGACCCACATGCTGAACTGGGGTGTGCTTCCCAAATGCGGTGAGGCCCACAGTTCAGTTCAAAAAAAAAAAAAGATTATTCTAGATTTTGAATAAGAATAATACAAATGTTGGAATTGTCAAAAAAAAATCAGAATATGCCAAAGAAGTTGGCATCATATATAAACTAAACAGAGAAGTAAAAACCTTATCATTCAAAGGTATTCTGTCCTTAGGCTGGTATGATAGGGATATATATGTGATAAACATTAAACATTCAAAAGCAGAAATGACTGATAAAGGAAAAATAATAAAAAATAAGGCAATTGAGAAAGAAAAGGCTATGAAACCTAGTTGTGTAGTTGCACATAATTGTGGAATGGGAGGTATCAACAAGCAAGACCAGTTTCTCATATGTTTCCAATTATGCGAAAATGTATCAAAGGGTATAGAAAAAAAAATTTATCTGCTCTTTATAAGGATTATATCCTATAATCCATATATTCCAAGCTACGTAATTCAACAAAGCAAACACTGGTAAATTTTTGATTGAATATTGGCAGGAGAAATGCTGAGTAATTTGTCTATACCTGAATAACAACGGGCGGCAGATCTTCGCAAAGTGAGAGCCCAGTTTGGCTACAAGTCAAAAATTGGGCTCCTTTTTCTGAACATATACCTTCCACCAGTAAAATGCAACATCCTATGAAGAGATATTATGTGTGCTCGAAAAGTATTAATAATAATTAAAAGACGCAAAATGACTTGGCAATGTAAAAATGTCTAATCCTTCATTTACCAAAATGTTTCAAAAAGTTTTATGCTCTACAGGACTATTGAATTATTTTTTAATTTTCTTAAGATCTATCTTACTGTTTTTGACAGAGGGAAACAAACAGAAGGGGGAGGGTCCAGAGCAATCTCCATAGTTGTACGTCATCCGTTTCCAATATGGTTTCCTTCCACACAGGTGGGCGGGGGGCCGCTCAGGGCAGGAGCCTGGCCAGGGGCCTCCTGCATGGGAAGTTTGCCATGGCAAGCACTGAACTGGGGGACCTCCGCATTCAGCATATGGGTCCGCACGGGCTGAGCCCAGGATAAATCCTTGGACCCTGGGGCTGCAAAGTATGTGCTTAATCCACTGAGCCATCCCAGCTTCCCTATTTTTTAATTTTTTTAATGATTATTCTTTATTAATTTTGGTTATTAGTATTGAGTTATGATATTTTCTTATGTTACCTAGCAATGGATAAATATTCTTCATTAAGGCTATACAAATATTAAGTTGCAAAATAAGTAGTATTTTTTGTTCACATAGTATTTCATTTGTATGTCGGGGTTAAGATTACTTGCAATAAAGTTGGGCAGAGATGTTGGTGTCCTATTGCATGTAACACTGTTAAACCTTTCATGCTACAGTGACAGAAACCCAAGTGTTTCTGCCCTGCTGTGACAGTTTTAAAAGAAAGATAAGACATCTGGGGACCTTCCACAAGTCTGAAGAAGCTATTGGGGAACAATCATCTTTGATATTAGCCTGACATAAGCAGCCATCTTCAGATTTTATCAGTTCAAGAAAAAAGCTGTTGGGTCATTGTCTCCAGTTGGGTCATTGTCTCTTATCTGCTTGCATGTTCCTTTTGGAGTCATTGTGAAAAACAGTATCACATACAAGTTGAGTAACCTTGGACAAATTACATAACTTTCTTAACAGTGTTATTCTTTGTAAAAAGTCAACACAGTAATTATACCTGATTGAGTTAAAAATTAAATAAAGCCATGCAACAAGCATCTGGTACATGGTAGAAAATCATTTAATTCCCTTCCTAAAGCCTATAGTATTCTCTTTAATACCAAGAAAGAAATTCTTTTCACTCAGACACTTCTTTTGTCCTGAAGGTCTCTCAGTTTTAATTGTTTCATACTGGAAAAAGATATTTTTCACTTGTTTCAGCCTCATTCATTGATGTGCTTCATCTTCTTGGTTCTCAGACAGTGTGATTAACTGCTCAGAAAAAGAGTATTCTAGCTATGCTACCATCATAGTTGAGTAGCCAGGGCCAAAGTGACAGAATGGGCCTAGACCTCATAAGACTGAGCAAAAGAAGGGCCTCTGGCCTAAATCAGGATTGTCCAACTATTTTTGTTGCCCATCCTGGTCTGGATCTAGCCCCCTACCAGCATTTTTTCTGATATGGTGTTGGTGGTGTTTGTTTTTTTTTAGGGTCTCAGGATTATATCCGAGATTAACACACACACCATAAAAGAAAACATTTTGGGGTCAAATAAGTTTGGAAAATGCTATATATTACATCTACTTCTTTTTTTTTTTTTATATCTTTTTATATTTATAGAGAGTAATTATTTTATCTTCAGTGCATATTTATTTCTATTTTACTTTTGACAGATAGAGAGAGAGACAGAGACAGAGATAGCCAGAGAACCGAACTGTGGGAACTCCCCAGTTCAGCACGTGGGTCCTGCCTGGGCCGGAGCCGGGATTCGATCCTCGGTCCTCGTGACCTCAAAGCGAGCGCTCAACCCACTGAGCCGTCCCGGCTTTCCCCTACATCTACTTCTAAAATTTATATGCACAGTTAAATGCTTTGAAAAATAACACTCAATAGGTTGGTAGTTACCTGGAGAGGGGGGAAGAGGTGGGAGGGAGAGTTGTAGGGGGAGGTGGGAGTGGACACTGGATATATGAGGGGGGAGCTGATTCTGGGTGGTGGGCACATAATACGATACATGAATGATATGATGTGGACTTGTACATCTAAAAACTGGCTGATTGTTGCCAACCAATGTCACCCCATTAAATTTAACAATAAGAAAAAAGAAAACACCGGTTTATAATTAAAAATTGTAAAAGAAAGAAAAGAAAAATAACAGTAAAGAAACTTATTGAACTGTATTCACCCCAGCATCTCCCAGGCTTATTGAATTGACCTCTCTTTTTGATAAATGCCTGTTAATATCCCATGGCTTGTCTGGTTCCCATCTTCCTTTTTCCTCTTAAGCACTGAACCCCAGAAAGAGGCACGTACCTCTCAAACATGTTGAGACAAGTAATTTGGAAGCTCATGTTCCCCTGTAACATTTCACTCTTTGCCTTATGATTTTACAAGCTGAGCTTCTGTCTGCATACTTGTACTGACTGATTTGTTCTTTCTTCCCACATAGCCCAGTGCATGGAAAGCTAACAGAATGGAACACAAATCAGGATCCCTTTCCTGTAGCCGGGAATCTGCTTTTACCAGTCCAGTCTCTGTTACCAAACCAGTGGTACTGGCTGGTAGCACAGTTTTAAACTCTTCCAAAGAGGTGAGTGAGGATAAAGCCAAGCAGCCTTTTTGTAAATTTGCCATTTCCCATTTACTTTTTTTTTTTTTTTAAGATCTATTTAATTGTTCGAGAGAAGGCATGAGAAAGACACAGAGAATGGTGGAAGGCCCAGAGTAGTCTCCATAATTGTACATCATCAGCTTCGATATGGTTTCATTCCACACAGGTAGATGTGGGGCGGGAACCAAATGGGGGGCCTCCCACATAGGCAAGAACCTTTGCCCCCAGGATTGGCAGTTACCAGTTACGCCGTAGCTCAGCACATGGGTTTTGCATGGACCAGGGTTGGGATTCGATCCCCGGACCTTATGGTTGCAAGACAAGCGCTCAACCTGTTGAGTTATCCCAGTACCCTCATTTACTTTTACTGAGATATACAATATGACACAGTTCTAACTCCATTTCCTTTGTAGCTATGCTTAGCTCAAAGTAAATTGTTTATTGGTGATTCCCAGTAGCATGCAAAGATGGTCAGTGGCTGGGTGGAGCAGTTCTGTGGTAGACCAGGATCAGTCCGTGTTAGACTGTGTGAGACTGGCGTTATGATGGCATCTGTAGAAAAATCAAAGAGTGCTATATAAACCACCCAATGTTAACTGTGAAAACCCAGCAAAGCTGAAGTCTGTTTAAATGAAAAGGATAATTTATTTTTGGTAAAAGACAGAGTGATAAATAGGCCACCATATTCTGGAAATCAGTACCATATAGTAGTGATTCTCGGGAATCCCAGTTCTTGATCTTTGCTGTCAGGAGCAACCTGTTTGTGGTATTTGCCCAGAGTCCCTCCAACACCACTCCTCCGATTGAGATCAGTTCCTCTCGTCTGACCAAGCTGACCCGCCGAACTACCGACAGAAAGAGTGAATTCCTAAAGACTCTGAAGGATGATCGAAATGGAGACTTCTTAGAGAACAAAGACTGTGACAAGCTAGAGGATGTAAGAGCATAGGATTTTTCTCAACATACGTGCTTTCCTATGTTATATATGTGATTTTCTTTTTTTCTTAAAGGAGAAATGATGTGGCAAGTTTTTAAAATGTATAGAGAAGTGTTTAGAAGTAACAGCCTGTGGTAGAGTTTAATCTTTTGTTCAGTAGAATTCAACTTAGAGCTTATTTTAATAACAGTTGCCTTGGGATTTGGTGTCCTTAAACAGCAGCACTGCTTAAGTCTTGACTTGATGAGTGCTATAAGAAGTTGGTAAATTACCGAGGCTTTTGTCAGTTAGGATTATGTTTTATTGCAATATAAGAAAATAGGTATCTAGTGTCTTCTGCCACAGTCGACATAACCTTAAGATGATGACTGGTTGGTATCCTTTGGAAATCTTAGCAAGGTGAGCAAGTAAGCCCTCATTTTTAAATGGGGAAAATCTATGGGTTGAGGTTTTCTTCTGGAAAGCACTTTGATTTTCAGAGCTCCTTGATCTTATAGATTGCTTATCTTGTCACAAAGGATTGTTATACCAAGTGTGTCTTTCTTTTCCTTATAACAGTTAGAGGACAACAGCACCCCTGAACCAAAGGAAAATGAAGAGGAAGGCTCTCATCAGAATGGTCTTCCACTCCCTATAGAGGAAGAAGGGGAGGTTCTCTCACATTCTCTGGAAGCAGAGCACAGGTAAGTGAGGGTTGGGCATGCTGTGTGTGGCCTGCAAGGAGCTTGACTACACTAAAGATGTCTCAGGTTGAGTCCAGCGTACAGAGGAAAGTGCCCACAAGCACTATAACTTACCCTCTCTATATGCCCCAGATTGACATATTTCTCAATGGTCATTCCTCTATAGACTCAGCCAATGTTTTCATAGCTTTTTTTCTTTTTTAAGATTTATTGTTTTTTTAATTGAGAGAAGCAGGGAGGGCCCAGAGCAGTCTCCATAGTTGTACATCATTAGTTGTGACACCGTTTCATTCCACATAGGTGGATATGGGGGTCACACAGGACAGGAACTGAACTGGGGGCCTCCCATATGGAAGGCGAGAGAACCTTTGCTGCCAAGGCATCCCGGTGGTTACGAGTTGTACTGCAGTTCAGCATATGAGTTTGCATGGGCCAGGGCTGAAATTAAACCCCAGACCTTGTGATTGTGAGGCAAGCACTCAACCACTGAGCCATCCCAGCTTCCCCCTCTCTGAGGGTTCTGTGTAATTTAGTTTCACACTTAAGTTTATGGCTCCAGTTGGAGAGAGGAGAAGGGAACCTATTTGCTGGGACTATTGTGCTGGCCCCACTCAGCAGTTACCCTGAGACACCCCACCCACCCACCCCGCTGTGTCTGGAGCTGTTTGTTTAAGGACCTTGAACACAGTAGCCAGCTTTCTGGGCAACTGGATGGCACATGAGACCTGCCAAGTATGATAGTAACCTTCTCGAGAAGAGGCTCCTATCCAAAGGAACCTTATGGGTCAGCAAGCTCACAGGGTTATAAAGGAGACCAAAATGCCACAAAATTGAAAAAGAACTTCAGTACATATGGAGATTTGCTAATTTGCTCAGGAGACAAAAGTGAGGTTTCTTCCTTGGTTTTGTTTATGGGATGGAGAGGGCCCTTACAATTTGGTTCTTCTTTTTAAAGATTTATTTTATTGTTTTTTAACAGAGAGAGAGAAGGGGGAGGGCCCAGAGCAGTCTCCATAGTTGACAGCATTAGCTTTCCATATAGTTTCACTCCATAGGTGGGTGCGGGGCTGCACAGGGCAGGAACTGGGCCAGGAACCTCCCACATAGGCCCAGTAAGAACTGAACTGGGGGCACACCCCAGTTCAGCATACGGGTGCACCTGGGTCAGGGCTGGAATTTGATCCTCAGGCCCCAGGTCTGCAAAGCAAGTGTTCAGCCCACTGAGCCATCCTGCTTCCCCAATTTGGCTCTTTATGCTGTCTTATGCTATCTTTATGCTGCTTCTACTTACTGTCTTTTCTCTGTATCTCTTATGCTCTAAAATGAGCAACTGGATAATTAAAGCTTATCCCACTGGGGAAAAAAAGAACCTACGTTTCGGGCAAGAAAGTTTTCTGTAGAAAGTTGTGAGTTTCCTACTTATGCTTAAAGGTGTCATGCTTTCTTTGCCTGACCTGCCTCCTTCAGGTTATTAAAAGCAATGGGATGGCAGGAGTATCCTGAAAATGATGAGAATTGCCTTCCCCTCACAGAAGATGAGCTCAAAGAGTTCCAAATGAAGACAGAGCAGGTATGTCATAAACCTTTCCTGGAGACCAGTTAATAATGACTAAGAGGAGTCAGGACAGTCATTGCTCTTGCGGAGCTCAGTTTAGTGTGAAAGAAGGACCTTGAAAAACAAAGTATAAAGTTTACATAGAAATATAAAAGAGCATCTCATTGCCTAGGCAGTAAAGATCTCCAGTGTTGGATACAAAAACCAAGTTAGTAGTTAGCAGATTTCAGAAGGTAGTATATTCTTTCATTGTGAAAGCTTTAGCCCCTTACCAGAACTAGAAGGCTGTGTTCTAGTTAGGGGCTGAGCACTTGGTCCCTAGGAAAGCAGGCTCCCTTTGCTTCCAACTCTATGGGTTTTCTCTGGTGCTCTGACTTGAGCCAAGAAGCCAAATTTGAATCTATTCAACAAATGCTTGGATTCTTTCTCTGAGTAAAATATTGCCAGACCCTAGGGTTTACAGCAGTGAACAAGACCAATGAGGTCTCTAAAAACATTATAGATCTAATTTTCTGGTGGTATATACTTAAAGCATAAATAACAATTGTGTTAAATCCTATAAAGAGAAAATACAGGCTGACGTAAAGACTTGGCTACTCAGAACTGTTTCTTCATTATTGTCAACACTTGAGAACTTGTAGAAATAGGGACTCTCAGACCCTACCCCAGATTCTGAATCTGAATCTGCATTTTAAACAGATCCTTAGATGATTCATTTGTATATTAAGGTTTAATGAGCACTGCTATAAGAAATCTTCAGTCTCTTAGAAGGGCTTCCCTCTACTCTACATTCTTCCTAGAATTGAATTAAGGCTGGGCCTTTCCTCTGTTCCATCAGCCAATGTACCTATTGATGTTTTGCTTTGGTTTTTCTTTTTCTTTCTTTCCCATGTTTTGCCATAGCTGAGAAGAAATGGCTTTGGGAAGAATGGATTCTTGCAGAGCCGCAGTTCCAGCCTGTTCTCCCCCTGGAGGAACACTTGTAAAGCAGAGTTTGAGGACTCAGACACGGAAACCAGTAGCAGTGAAACATCAGATGATGATGCCTGGAAGTAGGCACATAAATGGTCACAGTTAAACCTGACCTATAAACTCAGCTTGTGTGCTTAGGGAGTATACAAAAGAAATTGTTCTTTTCCTTATGTTGTTGTTGAATGTTGTGCACAAGGGAAATAATCATATCCCAAAGAGAGAGCAGTTGGCTTATTTAGCTTTTATTTTTGTTCTTCCCTGGTATCTGCTTCATACAGAGAAATGTGTGTGGTGGAAAAGATTTTTTTAAATACACACACACAGTGTGTATATATATATGGGGCAATGCACAGGTGGGAGCTGGCAGTGCAGAGAGGAGAGACTTGGTCTGCAGCAACAGCTTCCATCAGCCCTGGGGGCACTCACCCCTGTGCTCAAGCAATCATTGTCAATGACAAAGTGACTATTGAAGTTATAATTGTATTAAATTAATGCTAATAATTTGGATATTTTATTTTATTTTTGGCTGCTCGGGTAACATTAGCCCTTAACCAACCATATATGGGTTTCTTGGTTGTTTTTGTTTGTTTGTTTTTTGTTTTTCCTTTTTGGGTACAGCTGTAAAATATTTGGATGTAGGAAATGTGTTATTCTTGCAGCCTTGATATTCAGGGTGAATTGTAAAATATAAATTTTTGTGAGATTTCAAAGATTAAGATTATTTTGATAACATTATTTACAGATTTAAAAGATGGTTATCACAAGTCTTGAGGGGGAAACTACTGCATAAAATATCTAACTTGGAATAAATATTTTGCATCAGTTTGGATTGTCTTGTGTAAGAAATATAATTTCTTTAAAATCAAATGAATAGATTCTTTTGGGGGGAAATACTTTTAGCAGTCTAAGGGAAATCTTATTCAAACATACATTTCTTCTTTTAACAGATACTTTTTTGATGCAGAAAAACCTGTGCAATAAATCATTAGTAATAAAATCAGAAACCCAGGTTTCCTTCCTGAAACTGTTTTCACTACCTATGTATTTACCAATGTATGTATTTTAAGGAAGGTCTGTGCCTCAGTATTCCTGCTAAATAAGAACATAAGAGGAAAGAGTTTGAACTAGTGCTGGCTGGGTAACCAGTAGAGGAGGCAGGTTTTTTAATTCAACAACAACTACTTGCCAAATTTAGTGTGAATGGCTCTGGGGATGCAAGGAGTACCTAGCCCAGTAGGGAAAAGAATCAAGTCACGTTAAAAAAGGAAACCTTATGCCAAGATCTGATGGACACGCAGAAGTTGAACAACACATACTTACTGACACTGGCATTCTCTGGCTGTCCCTATAGTAGTACTTAATACCTAGTGGGTATAGAGGTCAAAGAGCATAAAGGAGTAGCAGGCCTGATTGCATGTGAAACAACTAACGTGAAGTGTGGGCTCCAGAAGGGGGGTCGGGGGGATGGTACAGGATAGAGACAGACCAGAATGACAAGTGCTAGATTGTAAAGGTTAGAAAGTGAGAGACCCTATCTGCCACACTGTATTATAGTCTCTCCTGTTGGTGGTATAAAGCAGTCTATGCAAGCTGTGGAAATGGTGATTGAGATAGAGCAGTAAAAACTGTAAGTCAGTTCACTGAATATATATATATTTTTAAGACATTATTTTATGTACTAATAAAGAGAAAACTTGCCAGTTACATTGACACTCCTGGTTTCAGTATTAAAAAATGAAAAATGTACATCCTAGAATCAATGAAATACAGTCATGCACCACATAATGAAGTGCCAGTCAACAACAGAAGACACATAACCATGGTCCTATAACATAGTGGAGCTGAAGAATTCCTGTCACCTAGTGACAATCCATCATGATGTAACACGTTTGTGGTGATGCTGGTATAAACAAACCTGCTCTGCCAGTAGTATAAAAAGTATAGCACGTGCCATTTTGTACACTACAGAATACTTGATAACAACTGTTACTGGTTTATGTATTTATTTTGGAGTATACTCTCTACTTCGAAAAAAAAAATTCTGTTAAATATGCTGTGTTTTGCTGGCAGCAGCCTCATACATCTTAGGTTTACTAAGTCTCTTGATAGTATCCTTTTGCACTTCATTTAATCTTGTGGGGTTTATTTTGTTTTTGTACAGTAACATACTATACAGGTTTGTAGTCTAGGAGCAATAGGCTACATACCATACAAGCCTACGTATGTAGTGGGCTATACCATCTAGGTTTGTGTCAGTGCACTCTGATGTTTGCACGTGACAAAGTCACCTGAGGCATTTCTCAGAATGGATCCCTGTCATTAAGTGGCTCATGACTGTATTATAAAATGAACTGTTGCAAAAAGTATTAAAATGAGAAGTAGGTTGAGATAAGAGATAATCCCGCCTGTGGGGCCTTGGCTTTGCCACTTTCTCAGAATAAATTTCTAAAAATGGTACCCCTTTTCTCACTTGGAATTAAACTGGACTGAGATGACATATTTTCAAACACTTTGCAACCCTGCTGCTATTGGTCACACACTGGCCTTTTACATGGAGGGAGGTGTACTGCCATAAATCCCCATCTTGCTTAGAAAAGGGGACTTGTTAGAAACATGGGGCTAGTTAGCTGAAAGCTCCTGTCTGATGTATACACATATCTGGGGAAGTGGCAGGATTTAGCCAGCAGGAAAGGGCCTGCTTGGCCCCTGACTAGTCTCAAATGAAAAGCTACCTTTCTGTATTTGATTTCCTCACCTGATAAACTTTTGTTCTAGGAACTTTCATTTCTTATGCTTTGCTAATTATCCTCCAAAAACAGCCAGAAAAAACAGGAATCAGGGAATGGGAGCTAGGGAGAGACTTTCTGGCCTTCATGGGACTTGGTTATGAAAAAGCTGTAGTTGCTTCCAGAGAGGCCCAGTGTAAGGCAAATCTTTTCAGTATAGGGGAAAGACATGGGAGTGTGCTCAGTGGTTCCATGGACCTGTCTCACTGCAACAGTGTTTAGACAGAACAGACTTGGTGACACCCCTTCTTCCAGCCTCTGACCGCCCTCCAGTCTTTTTCCAGTCTCAACCTTCAGAACCATCTCAGCAATCGACCCCCGGGACCAGCCAACACCATTTTTTGAGCTTAACTATTGCCAACCAACAATAGCTCCCCAATTTGTCAGAATTACTCCAAGGTGGAGACCACTGTCAACCACCTGGTCAATATTTGAGTACATTTGTGGGCCTTCTACACCTGCTTCTCTCTGGGCTTCTATTTTGACCCAGTGATGTGACTGGAGGGGAAGGGCCATTTCTCAAATTGGTTGACAAAAAGCACTAGAGGACTGAGAATCTTAAAGATGCAAAACAAGCTCTTCCAGAACATGGAGAAACTCTTCCAGTATGAGTTGGGATAAAACCCAGGATGCCATAGAAGCACCCATTGTCATGAATAACCAGAAGGCCCTTTTAGATATGTATGCCCTGAGTTCTAACCACACAGACTCCATCTCTCTGATTTCCTGGAGAACCACTTCCTAGATGAAGAGTGAAATTTATCACGAAGGTGAGCAACCACCTGACCGCTGTAAGCCAGCTGGTCCCCACACTGGGCACAGCAAGTATCTCTTCAAAAGGCTCACTTCCCAAGCACAACTACCCCTCCTGTGCATCCTCCTGGTATCAGGCTTCTGCCTGAGATCCCTGCAGCACTAGGCAGCCTTTTAACCACACTGGACCAAATAGAAACAAAACTGCAAAAAATATATAAAAAGACATGGTTTCCCAGCAGAATGGTCAAAAAGAGAATGCCTCTTCTCCCAGGTGTCCCAGAAATGGAGAATGATAATGATTCAGGTTACATACACTTGGGCAAAACAAGAATGAACAAGATTGACACTTTCCTGGAGATGCCAGGATAGCTCAGTGGTTGAGCATTCCCCTCACAATCGCAAGGTCCAGCGTTTGATTCCTGGCCTGTGCAACCTCACATGCTGAACGGTGCAATTGGTAACCACTGAGATGGCTTGGCAACAAAGGTTCTCACCTCACATGCAAGAGGCTCCCAGTTCAGTTCCAGCCCCACGTGGTTTCACAAACCTGTGTGGAATGAAACTGACAACCAATACACAGCTCTGGGCCCTCTCGCCTTCTCAAATAACAATCTTTGGGAGAAAAAAAGACTTTCCTGCCAGAGGCTATTAAATGCCCAATGAAAGAGTATGTGATATAGGCGCTACTAGTCTAGGAGGCAATTTATTCTTTTTCATTAATACAGGCAAAAAAAAGAAGTGCAGTGTTAAAGACATGCCTATGCTTATTCAATGAGGTGAAGCCTACTGACTTTTTCAAGCCAGGGGTACCTTCCAAAGGTGACCAACCCTTCCCCACCCATCCTCCAGACCTGCCCAGGCATGTAGTTGCTGCCCAGGGAGCTAAGGCTCCTTCCCAAACAAACGGTATTGTAAACACAATAAACCTAGCCTTTTCTCTCTGCCTCTGACTTTGTTTCACCCTCCTCTCCAGTTCTCTGTCCTGTCTTTGGCAAGTCTTGGCTGGTGTCAGAGAAGGGTTATATATCCCATGGCCGCCTCCACTGGGGAGACAGGACTCCTGCCCTGTGGCTCCTGTGACATGGTTTTCCGTTCCTGGGCCCTGTTGGCCACCCACACTCAGCGCTTCTGCATTGGCCGTCTGACCCAGGAGGTGACATTTGGAGCACAGCCCTCAAAAGCCACTGAACCACAAAGCCCCAAGGTAAGGGGCCTCCTCCATAGCTATGGGTGGGCTTTCAAGTGACCTTAGGATTCCTCCACCTCACCCTGTCCCTAGGTTGTTCCACAAGAACACAAGGGCCTCTCAGACCAGGAAGCCAGCAAATCGACTCTAAAGAGGATAACAGAGGAGGTAAACCCGGCTTTACCCACAGGCTCAAAAATGAGCATGCTCCCCAAACCTGTATTATAACTCATCCATGAGATCACCCCTACACGGAAGTAATGGATACTGGTATATCCAGGTGCAGCGGCTGCAGCTGTACCTGCTGGAAATGCGAACCCGGATAACAAAGGTACCCAGGGAGTCCGAGGGGCCCTGGAGGCGTTCAGTGGCGCCGACTCAGGGCCCCACCTCCGAGACTGCTGGGAGCCCCGAAGAGAGGCTGCGAACGCTACACCAGACTCACGCAAGGCGCGTGGCAGAGACGGAGGCACAGAGTCAGGCCCTGAAATTACGCGGCGAGGATGAGGAGGAGAGGGGAGGGGTAGTGAGGGTTACCTAAGTACCTACCCCGTCCCAAGCCCCTTGGAATGAGTTTGTTCGGGCCCATTCTTACTCGGTCCCTTACTCAGAACTGAACCAGCGCCTCCACTGTTTGGCCCGGACCCGGGGCGGTCCATCACGCCTATTAGGCCTGGAGCGGGAACTTTAAGAACTCCGGGCAGAGGCCGAGCGAATAAGGGGAGTTCTAGTGGTGTTAGCACCCCGAGTTCAGCAGCTACAGCCAGAGCCGGGGTGAGGGCCGGCGCGTAAGGCCGGAGAGATCCCCGGCGTGGACCAGGGGGGCGTGGCCGGGGCCTGGTTGGGCGTGGCCGGGGCCTGGTTGGGCGAGGCCTGGCTCGGCTGCGCAGGGCCCATAGGGTGGGACCCGGGGAGGGGCGGGACGCTCGAAACTAGATCCTCCAAACAGCGGAAGGCCCTGCGTGTGAGTTCCGGAAGGGGCGGGTCGGCCGGAGGATGGGGTCTCGAGCCGTGTTGGGAGTTTCTGCGCCGGTCGCCCCCAACTCCAGGACACGGTTGAACTTGCGAGAGACAGAACTCAGTGGTCCGGTGCTACAAGCCAACCCAGGGACTCTGGGTGCCGAGATCGGGTGAGGTCTGGGACCCAGGGATGGGAATGGGCGAAGCGCTGATTAGTCCTGGAAATAACGCTGCTGCTTTCTTGTCTTCTACTCCCTAGAACCCTGCGTGAGGCCTACATCCGAGGTGGGGGCCGGGACCCCGGCATTCTGGGCCAGATATGGCAGTTACAGGTGGAGGCGTCAGCTCTGCAACTACAGCGGTCACGAACCCGCAGGGGTGAACAGGAGGGGCTAGCCAGGGGAGCCTCTCAGAAGAGTTGGCCTTAGTCCTGGGAGGAGAAAAGGGCGGTGAGGGAGGTCCATGTTTGGCATGAGAACCACCTAAGCAAAACCCCTAGAAAACCAGGGTGGTCTTTGTGGCAGTGGCTAGAATGTTAACCGACAAGTCCATCCTTGGCTGGAGAGTCCCTAAGGCTGGAGAGTTGGTCATGGAGAGCTGGTCAGAGCCAGACCAGCTGGTCATCAGAGATAAAAAATCACAGGTCAGACTTGTTCATTGCAGGAAGACCCACAGGTTCTTCATTGAGGAAGCTTCTAGTAGTGGAGGCTGAAAACCGGCGTCTGGAAGCAAAAATCCTGGCTTTGCAGATGCAGAGGGGTGCAAGCCAGGCGCCCTGGGGTCAGTGAGCATGCTAATCACATCCCATCTAGTCCTCCCCAGCAGGCTGGGACCATGCATGGGGAATGAGAGGTGTGCTTGTGCCCCATCCGTGTCTACACGTATCTCCATGTGTCCGTGTGTGTGTTCAGCTATCGGGGTCAGGGGAGTCAGCTCAGTTACTTGCTGAGTCCTACTCAGGGGCAGCCTACTCTTTCTCTGCACCTAGGGTCCGGGGAGCCACTACTTGTGCCCAATCCCAGCCCATACCGGAGAAGGGAAGATCCCCTGTGCCTCCCACCGCCAGTGGCACCCCCATTGCCACCGCTCCCACACTCCACAGGTGTCCTGTTCTTGGATGGCACAGAAAAGGTTGTGAGGTCCCAGGGGTTGGGTTGGGGACAGCCGTCTGCAGTTTGGGGAGCATAGGCACCTAGGAGGCTTCCTAGAGGATTCAACTCTTCCCTACAGCCACGGCTCCCTGGAGCAATGATTAGGAACCTAGGCCTGGATCCGTATTTTCTCCTGCCCACAGCTGATGTTCTGGGTCCTGCACCCTATGACCCTGGGTGAGGCCTTCTCCCTCCTTTGTGACTTGGTCACCACTGCTGATTAAGGAGACCCACTAAGTCCAGCTATGGTTGGGGAACTGGCTGGGGGTTGGGTGAGGGGAGTATATGTGTAGGTGCACTGAGACCTGTGTTCCCCAGGGCTGGTGTGGTCATTTTCTATGACTTCCTGCGGGGCCTTGAGGCTACTTGGATTTGGGTGCAACTAATGACTGGCCTGGCTCGAGATAGACAAGATATAGGAGCAACCACAGCATTGCCCCCGGCCCTTTGCTTGCCCCTGCCTCCAGCTCCTGGGCCCATGGGCAACTGTGCCATCCTTGCCAGCAAGCAGCCTGTACCCAGGTCAGTGGGTGGGCTTATTTTGGTGCTCTTTGCCACAATTGAGGCTGGCTTGCTCATTCTAGATTTCCTCATCAGTATACAGGGCCACTGACTGGCTCTGAGGACCAAATTCTAGGGAGTACAGCTCTGGCTTCTAACACCTGTTTTAGACTACCACCCTCACCATCAGTATCCTTGGTCTGTGAGCTACGTGTCTGGCAGGGGCTGGCATGGGCTAGGGAACCACTATCAAAGGCATGGGCCTCACTGGAACTCTTTGACCGGGATCAAAGGGCGCTAAGTGGCCAGTGGCGTCTCCCACTTCGGGCCCTTCCTCTGGACACCAGCCTTAACCCTGGGCCACTGAATGGGATTGCTCAGGTGAGTGGAGGATGGGAACTGGGTCTACTCAGAAGTACAGTTGCAGTACCATTTCACTTCTCCCCAGGTTGGTCAGGCTGAGCTCTTTTTACGTATGGTGAATGCAAGAGATGCAGATATCCAGACTCTGGCAGAAATCAATCCAGCAAATGCCCATGAGTACAAGTACCCACCTCCGGTGAGCGCTTAGCTATAGATAGGGATACCATGTTTCCCTGAAAGTAAGACATCCCCCCAAAATAAGACCTACTTACAGTTTTGCCTCTCGCTGAAATATGTATAAGGCGTCCCCCCGAAAATAAGACCTAGCGCATCTTTGGGAGCAAAAATTAATGTAAGACACTGTCTTATTTTTGGGGAAACAGGGTAGCATGGGTGTATGATTGCTGTAGTTAATAGCCAACCTTTGTTAACCACTATGTGCCAAGTCACTACCAAATGCTTTCTAGATTCTCCTGTGAACCTCACAATCTTATTAGGTACAAGTACTACAAGCAGATTATGGAAATCAGAGCACAATGGGGTTAATTTGGTTAAGTTAGTTGCAGCTAAGGTAATCCAACTCCAGAACCTGTGCTATTTACCTCTACATAAACCTTTTGCTAAAAATGTCTTCTACCTATTCCACAGGTGTCCAGCTTATGGTCACTGGAAGCCAGCTCCCATGACCCAACAGGTGGCTTTGCTGATCCCCCTCCTCCTGCCCAAGAGCCCCTTGGTGACAGTCAAGAGCACTGCTTTAACCCGCCCCCACTGGCTTTATGAGCCCAGAATGGGTATGAGTAGTGTAACATGTACAGGGCAAGGGCCTAAGCTGAGGCCCAGTCCCAGACCTGCAGCTTTACTGTTCTGGCAGAGCCAGAAGAAAATAAACGAGCACAAAATGAGCTCCAACCACAGCTTTAACTTTCTACTTGGCCTTTTATCGTTTTCCTTTTGCAGAAGATTGACGTGAGCATTAAAATGTCAGGTATTTGCAGTATCACCTGGTATATAGGAAGGCCTTTGAAAGGTGACTAAGGGGGCACTATTTAATTCCAGCTGAAGTAACTTGATACCCACCTGTTTTCTGCTAAAGCCAGTTTTATCATCACGTTTCTTCATATCCAAGCTTTCTCAGGCCATTCTCCAGGAAGCCTTCCAGGCTAAGGACCCCATGAATAGGAAGCTCCTATAGCCTTATATAGATTTTAGGGCAGGGCCCCACCCCAATAATGTTCCTCCCAAGTAAGGGTGGGAGGGAGTCACCTGTGAAATCTAGCCTAACTCCACTGTAGCAACCAAGGGGCAAAAGCCTGAGAGTAAAGTATATCATGACTGGCCTGACGCACCATCCCCAGTCTCAGGATCTGCAGGAAAGCTCACAGCTAAAAATCCCACAGCCATAAGTTACTGTACCCAGACCAGAAAAACTCCCCAACCATTTTATTATAGAGCAAAATATAAACTGAAAAATGGGGTTGGGGTAAGCAGAGGTCCCCTCTGCCTGACCCTGGATGATCAAATAGCAAAGTCTAACCTACTGTCTGTCCCATGTAGCAAAGTTGCTCTGTGAATTTGGTAATGTAGGGCAGCACTGTTTGGAATTCAGAACCTGCTTTATAGCAAGTTCTTCAACTAAGGATCAGGTCAGAGGCAGCTCAGTTTCACACTATTCCTATACCTTGGACATCAGCGAGGATCCAATGGGATAGCTTTAGTACCAGTGCCCTAAACACCAGCACCCTTAGACCAGGGCAGCCAGAACTGCTGGCTAGTTTCCACCTTTCAACTACACATCCTACACTTAAATGCTCCCGGCAGCCCACAGTCCCACTCATCTTTAAACACAAGTCCAGACCAGGAACTTTTTATACCATCTTTATTTGAGAAGTCAAAATTGCAGACAAGTAACAATTCCAAGTGTTGATATATTTCAAACTTTCTGTACAGAAAATATAACTCATCCAGCCAGCCTCCCCAGATTCTTCCAACCACAAAGTATCCATCACAATCAGTCCTTTAGTCACTTTTAAACGAGAGGTCTCAATTCTCTACAATCAGCACACCAGTTTACCTCAAGGATCACACCCTTCCCCAGTTTTCTTCAGAGTTCTTTTTCCAGGACAGGATTATGGCCCCAGAGACTAGGTGGACAAAAGATCGGTACCACCCAAGACCTAGCTTCAAGGCTGTTATCAGCTCAGAGTCCCTATCACACAGTATCAGCACCAAAGAGCAAGATCTTCACCAAGTCTTGTTTTTGTAGCCCCCACCCAAGGACAGCACCACTGAACAAGCTTGGTTCAGTCAAGTATTTAAAACAAAAATATAGCACCATTGGAAGATAAAGGGCTGGCAGGCACACTTGATCACCTCCACATTAAACAGGAATTTGGATTAAAATTGTTCAGAGACATCAGTACAGAAGGAGGGGGTGTACCTTTGGCCACTATATAAAATACAGAGTGCTCCAAGGCACAGATTCAGACAATACTTAAGAAAAAAATCATCAAAGCCTCAACCTTTGCTTACAATCTTTATTGAAGTTATACAAAAAGAATCCCCCAAAAGTGAAAAAATACATTATATACAAAACACTTTCCCTTGGAAGGCTCTGCTCCCTTTTAACATGCAGTGCTTTCAACTGTAGCTCCAGCCTCCACTGTCCCCTCCACTGCTGCCTGGCTTTCAGCCTGATTCTCAGCCTGGAAGATAAACAGGGAGCCTGGGCATAAGTGACCCTACTTTAAAGCCATTCTATCTTATACAACTGAATAGGGCTCAGTCAGATGAAGTAAACACAGGTCCCCTAAATCCTACTTTGCTCCCTATACTAGGGGGCAAGGCAATGACCAAAGTATAAAAAGCCATTTCTTAAATTTTCTGTCATAGGGCTGACAGAGTCAATGTTCATATATTACATGGGACAGGAACAAGCAGAAGTGACCCAATGGTCTTACCAATTAAATGTTTTCTCATTCATTAGAGGGAGACCTGTGGTATGTACACAGGTCACATTTGTCAGCGACATCCTATATTCCATAACCAAACTGTTTTCTGCATAACCTCATTGTTTTTATGAGGATTACACTCAAGCAAACCAAATAGGCTCCAGGTGGGTAACATGCACTTGGGAGGACTGGTTTCCCCAGGACCTAAGAACAAGGGGAAATGAAGCAAGAGTCCAAGCCCTACTTTTAACTGCCCACCTCCTCCTCCATGTTTTCCGAAACTTCATTTCCACTGGAGACCACATCCCCACTGCCTCCATTCACCTCCAGCTCTTGTTTGGCTTTCTTTGCATCATCTTTCCGGGGGCTCTCTTCCTCTGGTTTCCTCTAAAGATATAATTGTGAAGTCTTCACAAATGTGCTTATTGTTTTTAAAAGGACAATGCAAAACACTTCCTTAACACCCTCCTCCCCAATGGTACAAAGATCCCGAACAGGATTCAATGCTCGGTATCTCTCTAGCCAACTGCCTATTCAACTCTATAGAATCAGCCTCACTAATAGAAGGGTGGGGGCAAGAAGTAGATCTGAACAGTAACCAAACACAAGTTTGAAATCCTATATTTGAATAAGGAAGTAAGCAGGAGTTAAGACTCTCCCACAAGGGAAAAAACTACAATCATAGGCAGAAGGCAGACTCACAGGAGTTTAAGTTATTAGCAGGTCTGATGAACAAATGAACATCAAAGAAAATCTGCCAACTTCCAAAGAGGGACTGACCTGACCAATACTTCCAAGCAGCCTTCCTGATAGACCATAGGCCAAGAGAGTTTTGCTATTAGAGGTATTCAAGTGAAAATTACCTTCACTCACATATCCTTACCTCTGCAAATATCTTTGCATAGGTTATTAGGAAAGGTATTCCAATGTCATTTGAACCAATTTAAAAAAAAAAAAAAGAAAAAAAAGAGGGAGATGACTGCTTGTAGATTTACCTTCTTTCTGACAAGGTGGGAAATATCAGTCACACAATTTGATGAAGAAGCACCACCATCTGTTGGCTTTCTACTGGCAATCTGGCAAAAAGAAAGTCTTTGTTAGCAATGATGAGACAAACAGAGAAGCCTAACTAACATTAAGTGACAAAAAATAAACAAACAAAAAAATACCTAAATACTCACCATGGAGACTGAAGAGCCTCCTCCTCCGCTGGGAGTGAAACCTGAAGTAGAGCTCTCTACCTATAAAATATGACAAAATGGAATAGGTTCCAGGATAGAATCCACCAAGTCACCCAGTCCTTGACATCACAACAGACATCCACTATCCAAGAAACTGATTTAAGGCCTCAAATACTAGTGGCCTCCACAGAGCAACATCATACACCCCCTGTATATCGTACAAGGTATAGGCAGAGTATATATATTAAACTGAACCCTCCACATCCTAACATCACGTGCAGGTTAAAAAGGGAGCTGATATCCTAGCATCCAAAAGCAAAGTCAGTAAATCCAGGGTTAAAAGCCTTCAATACCTCACTACCGGTAATCTACACAGAGCAGTTCTCAGCGATGAAAACAATAGTTTTCCAATTGCTATGAAAATACAATATTATGTCTTAAACCATCATAAGTATTTTCATATACAGGTACTGTCAACCCCATTTTACAGATGAGTCAACTAAGGCAAAAAAATCTTAAGCAAATACAACCATGATCATACATAGTAAATAACAGAGAAATCAAACCCAGAGTCTGGATCCAGAGTATATTCTCTTAAGCATTATACTATCTGATAAGAGCAACTAGATGAATTCTCACATTCCCTCTGACCACCCCCAAATCCCTAGAAACCAATTTGTGTAAATAAGATTCCTAGCAAACAGAATACTAATACCACAAAGCCTTTAATTATAACAAACATGCTATTATCAAAACTCCAAAAGGAAACCAAACCAACCAGAGTTGCCTTCAGAGCCAATTCAGCTACATTCCCACTACGCTGGGACTCCTTTGCATCTTCTATCTTCTCTCTAATTTCAGGTAGCAGTTCCTTCAGTTCCTCAATTTCTTTCTCATTCTCAGCAGGTGATCCTTTGGCCTCCTTCATCTGCTCATTTAGTGCAGCTACAAAGAACAGGCTGAAGTGATCAGTAAGTTACCACAAATGGACCCATTATTTAACCTTGTCAATTTCTGGGTCCATCAAGATCTTGAAAACAGCTGATGCTAACTCACCCATTCTCTTCTCAATGACTTCAATAGATTTGCTGAACTGTGACACTGCCTCATCATACTGAGAGTTATACCCATAGGCCAAGCCCAGCTGGTAGTGAGTCTCTGCCAGGAGACGGTCATGGGCTTCCAGATACTGCTCTTGCAGGTTTAGGCAAGCCTGGAACTCCTCCACAGCTTGGACATAATTCTCTAATGAAGAAAAAAATAGCAAGCAAATAACCAGCATTTAGTATTATAGTACTTCTAAATTTCAGACCATTCTGTGGGAGTGTGTCCCTCCATTTTACACCTCATTTTTCTTTATAGCATTTCCAGGACCCTTGACTATTAAAAAAAAAAAAATCAAAATGACTAAAATAACTTATTAAAGGACTTTTATCAGAGTATCAGGAGAGACTATTCACTGTCTTAGGGACAACAGGGAACCCAACCCTATTGTCCTTTTTTAAAAAGATTTATTTTATTGTTTGAGAAAAGGGGAAGGGCACAGAGCCGTCTCCACAGTTGTACATCATTAGCTGTGACATAGTTTCATTCTACACAGGTGGATGTGGGGCCCTGTGAAGGGGGAACCAAACAGGGGGCCTCCCACATAGGAGGCAGGCACCTTTGCTGCTGAGGCATCCCAGTGGTTACCAGCTGCACCACAGTTCAGCATATGAGTTTGCACAGGCCAGGGCCAGGAATCAAACCCCCAGACCTTACAATTGTGACAAGCACTCAACGGCTGGGCTATCCCAGCATCTCCAACCTATTGTCCTTTTAAAGCCAATTCCCTACAATTTATGATCATTTAGCTGGTTTTTGGGGAATTTGAAAAAGATTAGGTGCTGGGGGAACATTAGGAGAGAGTAAAACAGAATATGCATTACCAGATTCAACACTAACTTCTCCAAGTTTAAGATGTGCCTGTGCAGCATAAAGCTGAGCTTCTTTTGTTTCTTGCCTAAAAGAAGGGAAGATGATCAGAAACCTTAAAAGCATTTATTTGTCCAACCCTAACTAATTTCTAGTTTCAACCACCAAGTGCCCAACCTAAATCTAGAAGCACCAAGAGTTTTACCTTTTAAAAATGATCTTTGCTAAATCCAGCATATCCCAGGCAAGCTCTAGGTTGCCAATCTCCTCCTCTTCATTTTCCTGAAGAGACTGAAATTTATCCAAATAATTGGTATTAGGCAGAAATACAAGACAGTCATCTTTAGATTACAAACCTAAATACATAATTTTGTATGGCTTAAAAAAAACAACCTACAGAATGGGTCCCTACAAAGTTTCTACTCCAAGTCATTGACTTTGTCAGTGATATTTATATTTAACAGTGAGATGTTGGGTCCTGTCCTAGTCGATAGGACCCCCTGGGAGCAAATGGATAGATCTATTCTAGGCATAAATAACAGGTTCAACAATCCCTAATAAGAAACAACCATCTATTAATAATCACACCTATACTAGTAAGCCACAGTCCTATAAATAAGAAAGCAGGCAAAAATACTGAACAAATAATTTACCTTGTTTTCAAGAACTGAATCATTTGGCGTTTCTTCCGCCTTGTCATTTTCTTTATCCTCCTCTTCTGAGCCCTCGGTTTCTACAAGCAAAAATTCCTCAGTATTGAGGATACTAAGGATAGCTTCTGACTAGTCAGAGATTCCAATAAACATATGTGAAATAACCTATATTCTGAGGTAGGACAGACCAGATGCCAAGCCAAATCAGTCAACGTTTGAACTGGATAAAAATACAAGTCCAGTGATTATAGTCTAAGATTGGGTGCTCTACTAGTGTCTATGGTTCAGATCTTCAACAACCAAAAGGATGAGTGTTTCTCTCCTACAAGTCAACTTGGTCTTTCAGATAAAGATAGATTAGTTACTGCTTCTTATCACTGGCTTAAAAGCTCCCATCCACTCAGTCAGAAACAGTTAGAGGTATCCTTAGCCAGTTTCCCTAGTGTCTTTAAACCATTTGTTAGATAACACTAATAACAGACTGAGAAAATATCAAAAGTTAAAATACTCCAGTCCATTCGGAGCAAGAATGCCCAAGAGACTAGCTTTCCCACAACAGAGCTGTGGACGAAAAAATACAGCTCTTACCAACTCTAACCAATGAGCATGCCACTGACTCCAGCCAGCTCCAAGCGCATACAGAATTTGAGTGAACAGTACCACAATCCAGGTACTCTACTCCAGTACCATGTTAATATCTACAGCCATACTGATTCCATATTGACATACCCTTGCAAGTCAACTGCCTATAAAGACACTAAACAGCTTTACACACCACTTAAAAGTTCAGAATGTCATGTGATTAAAATTGGCTTTTGAATACAAAACAATTAATGAATTGGTTATAACGTGAATACATCTGACATTATTCATTAAGCCTTTCTAACACAAGCAAAAGAGCTCCTATACTATCTCCTAACAACCTACTATGGGAATATAAATATAGAAATTAGGTCTAAGAGCCATGACGTCAGATTAAAGGACTTTTATCAGTCTAACAACACTGCATCAGGATGAAAACAAGCACATAAAATTCCTATGTATTATCAACTAGTAGGACAAACTAAAGAAGTACTCTTAAGAGCCAGTTAAAAGTCACAAGCTAATTAAGGTCTATATTGAACAAGTTTTTAACATTTACAGTGAAAAAGTTTTATCAAGTGCTCACTTTTCTCCTATTGACTATGTAATTTAGTATTTTTGAAATATAAATACAATCAATACCCATTATCTTTCCATGTGCAAATTTCCAAGTGGTTTGTGTACTTAATCCCCTCTTGCTAGACTAGATGGGTGGTTTTATTGACTGACAATCCTCCAGCAAAATATTTAAGTCAGGGATAGCAGGCCTAATAGACTCAAAACTTTATCTTCTCAATCTGCAGAAAAATTTGGCAAAATATTGCTATTCTATACACTGTTCTTAATGATCTGGTATCTGTGTTCCAACTCATACCAGAATGTTAGAAGGTAACATTTCATTTGGCATAACATCTCTTAACTATTTGTGGAGTTTTTACATCAAATTTTTAAATTAAAATTCTTGCAGCATGAGAAAAAGACTGGTTTTTCTTGAGGACTCTGCACCACCTTTATAGAATGGTAGAGAGGAAACTGGGTTAATGAGAAAGCCATTACTTTAAACACTTTCCAACATGGTACCCAGTAGCCAGCTATTAATGGGAATGCCCTGATGAACATTAGAGAACTGTTAAAATATTTCCAAGCATCTTTGAAAATGGAACTCTTCTTTGTGGTATGACTATTATCATCCTTCAAAGAAATGAGAAACTGTTTCATATCATTTCTCTAATCTTACAGCCTATTCAAAACAATTTGGGTAATCAATAGTACAAACCAGAAGAATGGCTTTTAATGGCAAAGCTAAGGCAATCTGCCAATTCTCTGGTTATTCTAGCACTCCCACAGGACAAAGTCAGGTAACCACTACATATTAACCAGTATGCTTACAATATTAACATTCTGTTCCCTTACCAATTATCCAGCATGACAATTAGAAAAAAAACCTCTTTATTAGGGATATGGACAGCCCAAGAGGTGGTAGGAAATAGGGTTTTAAGAGAAACCCATTTACAAGATTTCTGCAGGTTATTGTTGTCACATAAATTCTCAATAAGAGGTGTGAGTTAAGGAAGGGAGAAGATAAAAATTGCCTTCTTCATTGTGAGGTTATTTGGGAAGAACAATACATTCAAGTCAGATCTAGGGTAGGTTTCCAGTACTATGACTTCCTGTATAACCCTAAACAAGTCACAGAAACCCCAAGCCTCAATTTCCTCATCACTATAACTGGAGTTAATACTACCTACTATATAGCATTATTTTGGAATCAAAAGTAATGTATATGAAAGAGCTCTAACAATGAATACTACTTGTGATCCAATTGAATAGTTTTTGAACAAACTGTGGAGAAATATGACATCTCTACTGTACCTTATTATTTATTATTCATTCAAAGTCCTAAGAACAAGCAGAGCTTTTTACTATTCTTGCTCGCTATCAATAAAGATCAAGACATGGGAGTTTTTTACAAGGTGAGGAATCTAGTTCTATGCTTTTTCCATAAGAACCTCTAAAGTCCAAAAGCAGCCCAATGGTGCTACCATTTAGTCAATTCACTTCTGGTTACCATGCCTATGCAGCTGGCTGGAGTGCAGGGACCTGCACATAGGTAGAAGGAAGTTTACCAGAATGAGCTGCAAATATTGATGAGTCTCTGAAAATCTAAGACTTAAGGGAACTCTTGAAGTAGGCTGTCAATTACATCAATAATGATTAATTGGTAATATACCTGTGGTTATTAATAACAATGTTAGATAAACCTTATAGATAGTAGAATCCTCAAATGATAGTACAACTCAATTCAGACATGCCAATTATGTAATTACTAATTAGAGGCTTATACATCTTGATGAAATTAAATCACAATTAGACTAAGTAATACTATACAAAGAAAGCATTAACACTTTAAATGACAAAAATTTCAGTTTGGCAGCCAAAGCAAGCATGAAATGAGGGGAGAAAGCAGCAAGAGGGCGCTAATGTTTAAGTTTTTTTTTTATCTTTTGGAAGGGGCTAATAAACTAATGTGAGTAAGCCTCTAAACACTTCCTGAAGACTAAACTTAAAAGGGTCACCAGAATTCTTTCACTCTGGTGATACAACATTCAAGGGCTGTCTTCATTTAAATGGCATGCCTGCTTAAGTGTACAGATTCAGTGGATTCTACTGTTCTTATCCTGCTTCCTAAAGCAGAGAAAAAGGAACCATGTGAACAGTAAATAAAAACAATCCAGAGGCATGCAAGCGAACATCCATTCAGCATTCTCTGCCAGCCTATAGCCCACTATTTTCCTACCTACCCCACCCCCATCCATCTGTATTGACTAGTTTGGTATATAGCAAGTTACTGATAGCCAAGTCTCAGAAATCAGAGGCCTATTATTTTGCAGTTAGTAAAAGCGTTAGTTTATAAGCCAGCTAAAGACTTGCTTTTGATTTAACTTGCTCAACTTATCACAGCCTTCTTAAACTATACCCATTTTCATTTAGCCATTTCCTAATCCAAAGGCAGACTGAAAATCCTGAATGGAAGGCTGGCTTTTACCCATTATTAGTGAGTCAAATCCAAAATGTACTCCACCCACTGCAGTTCTTGCATATCCCGGTTACCTTCACCCTCTTTCATCTGTTCTTCTCTCTCTTGTGTTGCTTCATTAGCAGCTATCTTAGCTTTGTCTTCATGGTACTTCTCAGTAGCCCCCTGGGCTGCCTTGGTCTCAACCCCATCTCCAGTTGCCCCAGACTCTTCTATGGACAGCTTAGTCTCCTGGTTAGGAACCAACTCTGCCCTGACCTTCTCTAGTCCCAAGCCATCTTTTGTTTCTGTTAACCCTTCTGCATTAGTCACTGGTTCAACAGGAGTCTGATCTTCTGAAGCTGACAGTCCATTGACAACATCATCCTTAGGGAGAACTATGGCTCCCTGCACAGGCTTCTCAGAGACTTCTGATCCAGTTTCTGCACCTGAGGCCCCGGTAGCCTCCGTTGTCACCTCTGGTGACTCTTCAGCAGGAGGCACTTCTTGCCCTACCACCTGCTCAAGAACAGCTTTTCCTGGTTCATTTTCAGAGGTAACTACCTGCTCCTTTGGCTCATCTCCACCCACATCCACTGGATTGACCGTTGAATCTATATGTTCGGCTTCTACCTCCACAGTAGTGCCCTGCTTTTCTACAGTAACAACAGGCTGCTTGTCTGAAGCTTCTTTTGGCTTCTCCTCTATGCTCACAATAATTTCTCCCTGCTTCTCCTGACCTCCTCTTTCTCTGTACTCTTGGACATCAGTTGCAGAAACTGATTTTCTCTCCTCAGCATCTGGTGCTCCCTGTTCTGGCTTCCCAGAAGTAACCTCAGCTTCATTCAGTTCTTCTGGTGCTGATACTTCTTTTGCATCTTCAGAGGTTTCAGTTAACTGATTTTGGGTTGATTCAATTTTTTCCTGTAGTTCCTCTGCAGGCTCACTTATATCCATATCTTCTTTTTCACCCTTCTCCATTTCAGTCTTCTGTTCTTTATCAATTTCAGGCTTTATCAGAGAATTGTCGTCTGATTTTTTTGTTTCTTCTTTTTCTCCCATGGCGTCATAAACCTGTTCTCTCAACTCTTCCCTTGCTTCCTCTACATGGTTAAAGAACATGAAGCATAAATGTCTTCGAGTTTAATGATAAAGGCATAAATGGAAACTAAAAATACATTCCCTTTAAACCCTCAAACAGCCTGGCTTAAGTTTTAGCAGATGGCCTACAAGTTATCTGCCTGCTTGAGAAAAGCAAAGGGAAAAGTCCCAGCTAGCAGAGCAACTTATTGCGAAAGAAACCCAAGCTCCTTAAATTAGGTATTGTTTAACTTGAGCATTCTGATTATCAGTTAGGTAAAGATGCCAAGCTTTATACAATCCCCTAAACATTATAGACCTCCATCTGATATGCAAAACCCTAAAAGCCAAACTCAGCTTAGAAATTAACATTTAATTTTCTTTCACACAAAAATTGTAAAAGAACTCTGCAAGCACTGCTATTAAAATAACTGAGCTGCATAGACTTAAAAAATTGCATCAGAATAGTATTTAAGGTTGTAGTATTTAAAACATCAATTTAAAAAATACAAATTTATTTGGGAAATTAAGTTAACCTTTCACAAAAGCCTGCGCTAATCAACTACCTCTATTGCAGTCTCCACCAGATGCAGTCCAGAATTGGGAGAGCCCTATTTTTGTCACTTGTAAACACACAAAAAATATACGTCGCATCTCTTAAATGCCACATGTAATTCCACATACCATCTATGTTATCATTATTTTCTACCAGAGATTCTTCTTCTGTTTTTTCTCCTTCCTCCTCTTCCACATGCACACCTTCCAGGGCATTTCCCAACACACCATTCTCCATTCTAGGAGAACAAAAGGAAAAAGCACCAATTGCCATTAATATAGCTAGAATCTAGACAGAAATATTAGTCCTGTATTATAAAAGCAACAGAAGAGTAAGCAAATACAGAGAATATAAAATGTTATTCCTGCAAAACTTCTAATATAAATTAAGGCTGTGGGAGCACTGAAGAAAATAAGCAAATCCTTCAGCTAACTCTTCAAAAGAACAAGATCAATACAGATTTCCTTTACAAAAATACAGTATTTCCCTAACCAGCCAAACACATTCTGGCAAGATTTTCATGAATTCATAAGAATGCTCTATAAAACTGGAAAACTTACCAGAACTGAGATTAAACAGATCACAGATAATCTGCTAACCTCGTGTGTAACCTCATGTATTTTATTCAGGTAAATAAATTCTGATGGAAAATACACAATTTTCCAACAGTTAAGACTTGTGATTCTTATTTACTAGACATTCTCAATTGCTAGTGTTTTCAAATTGTCTTTCAATCAGTTCTTGTTAAGGATGATTATTTTGGACAGAGTACTTTTAAAGATTCTATTAGGGGAAGCCAGGATGGCTCAGTGGGTTGGGCGCTCGCTTTGCAGCGCCGAGGACCGGGGATCGAGTCCCGGCCCCGGCCCATGCGGAACCATATGCTGAACTGGGAGCTCCCCCAATTCAGTTCTCTGTCTGTCTCTGTATCTCTCTCTCCCTGTCAAAAATAAATAAATAAAAATGTATTAAAAAATATATATTAAAGATTCTATTAGACTTTGCTAAATTACTGGCTGTTCATTAATCAAAAGGTCTCTGTTTCTAATGACTTCAAAGTCAAACAAACCTAAGTCTAACTTCACTCTTGTATTAAGTGCCTTTCAAAACTTCCACCAGTATTTCATGTTCCTTCTAATGCCCCAATCTTAGTAAAACCAGTCACACTTAGCTCACGTGAAATCTCAAACTAGTAAACAATCTTAGCAAACAAACTTAGTTTTTAAATGGACCATTAGTGATATAAAACATCCTACTTACAAACTGCAGCTTGAAAGACATACCTTGCCAACTCCAGAAGTGATTTCCCATAGAAAAAGAAAGCTTCTCCACACTCATTAGCTGTCTCTCCATACTTCTTACCTCTACAAAAAAAAAAGGGGGGGGGGGGAAACCGGGATGGCTCAGGGGGTTAAGCACTCACTTTGCAGCGCCGGGGACTGAGGATCAAATCCCGGCCCTGGCCCGTGCGGACCCATATGCTGACCTGGGGTGTTCCCCCAGTTCAGTTCTCTCTGTCTCTGTATCTCTCTCTCTCTCTCTGTGTCAAAAACAATTAAATAAATAAATAAATCTTTTTTTTAAAAAAAGCCAAGATCTGAATTAACATCTGGTCTAAAACATGTTTCTAGTTCTTTAATTATAAAATGACATCTCCCCAGTAATATCCTTCTAGGACACCAATACTCCCCTCTCCTTCTTGCTTTCTAGACAAGGTTAAAGGAACCATGACCTAAGAAACAATGCACAAGGTTAATGTTGCCTGTTCATCTACATATATTGTGTATTGTAAGTGATGTCAAATTTCTACAGTTTCTACATACTAAGAACCAAACTATACTAACAGGTATTTCTTCTGCTACAAGATGGGTGTGTTTATGTGGGCCAGAATAGAAGACCTGCGACGAGACCTAAAGGATGAATAAGGTCCATGGAAAAGCATTATGATATTATACTTAAGAGTATGTTCTGGGGAAGCCGGGATGGCTCAGTGGGTTGGGTGCTCACTTTGCAGCGCCGGGGACCAGGGATTGAATCCCGCCCCGGCCCGAGCAGAACCATATGCTGAACTGGGAGCTCCCCTGGTTCAGTTCTCTCTCTGTCTCTGTATTTCTCTCTCTCTCTCTCTCTGTCTGTCAAAAATAAATAAAAATATTAAAAAAAAAAAAGTATGTTCTTGGGGAAGCGGGATGGCTCAGTGGGTTAAGCACTCACTTTGAAGCCCTGGGGGCTGAGGATCGAATCCCAGCCCCAGCCCGTGCAGACTCATATGCTGAACTGGGGAGTGCCCCCAGTTTGGTTCTCACTGGGGTGAGACCCCGACCCAGTTCCTGCCCTGTGCGGCCCCACGCCCACCTGTGGAATGAAACTAAGTGGAAAAAACGATGAAGTGCAACTATGGAGACTGTTCTGGGCCCTCCCCCTTCTCTCTGTCTCTGTATAGCTCTCCCCTCTGTCAAAAACAATAAAAATAAATCTTTAAAAAAAAAAAAAAAAAGAGTATGTTCTCTAGAGACAGAATGTCTGGGTTCAAATTCTACCTCTGACCTTTTAATTAGCTGCATAGCCTTTGGCTAATTCACAATGCCTTAAGTTTTCTCATCTGCAAAATGGAAATGTTATGAACTGCTCAAAGAGCTAGTGCAGGAACTGAGTTAATGTATATAAAAAGCATTTAAAATAATGCTTAGAAATATAGATAGCACTATATATATGTTTTAGCTATTAATATCTAGCCAGAGAAGTAGAAAAACCCCTAAGTGTGATAAATGGGAAGAGATACTATATGTAGATTGCTTTTCATGAAGTAAAGGATTGACCTAAGTCATAGAAGTCAGATAAGCTATCACCCTGAGAGTCTAATGAGAGTAACTAAATAAACTAAGTATTGTGATGAGGTCATGTTTAAGAGTAGAGTACTAGATTAGAACAGTGCATCTCAAATTTTCTTCCTATTATTAAATAAATACCCTTAATGGCAGGACAGTGAGAATACTAATCCCTCCAGCAATCTAGAAGGAGAAAGCTAAGAAATGTTTCTTTGTGATTAATATTAAAAACTTAGAATTTAACATTTTACATTATAAGATAACCATAAACTCTTATACAAACATACCTAAATACTTAGCATCAGATAAAATATGAGCTCTACCACAGCACACCACTTAATACCAACCAGAGCACTGTTCTTCAGACCTGGGTGGTGACAAATGAAGAGGCCAGAGGCCAGCCAGAAATCAGACAAGTTTACTACAGACTTCCAGAAATAAGTTTCTGTTCTAGATGTTGGAAGGGGGAAAAAATGGACTGATATGACCCTAAACTGACTAAATAGAAGGAATGAAGAAGGCTTTTAACCAGAGTTGAACCTCAAACCTGAAGCCCAGCTTTATAAGCATTTCTTTCATAAAGATTTCTTCAGGGGAAGCTGGGATGGCTCAGCGGGTTAAGCGCTCGCTTTGAAGCCCTGGGGACCAAGGATCGAATCCCGGCCCTGGCCTGTGCGGACCCATTTGCTGAACTGGGGTGTGCGGTGAGGCTTCCAGTTCAGTTCAAAAAAAAAAAAATTTCTTCAACTCAACTGTATATAATGCAATTATTAACTAAGAAAATGTGACTAACTTCAATTGCTATTGGTAATAGTACCTTCAAGGAAACTAGCTCAAACCAAGTCATACACTAAAAGGCTATTTTATTGCTTGAAGATTGCCTTAACTTACACGTTTTCTCAATCAAGCATACAGAGGGACATTAAAGTCTTTTCTTAAAATACAAGGGCTATTCAGAAAGTATCCAGCTGTGTAATATTAAAAGAGAGGCATTTATGGTTGGATTTTTCCCACACAGCCCTTGTAAATCAATTTTGAGGCACTAAAGATGTTTCCCTAAGATATATATATATATATATTGTTACCTGGTGGTAACTACTAACTTCCTAGCATTTACAACAGATAATAAAGGTGCTAAGAATCTATTAAAAATACTGTGCCAATAATAACATCAGTGATAAGGTGACCAATCACGGCTTGCTTGGGGTTAAGGCGTTTGTTTGCCTTCACAGAGAAGTTCCAGTACTAAAATTGGAAAATTCCTAGAACCAACCAGGAAAAACTGGTCACCCTAATTAGTGACCAGAAATCAAATTATATTACTCAGGAAAATCAAAGGTTAAAATTGCTCAATTATATGTAGGTTTTATAGTTATAGAAATAAATATGCACATGAAAAACTCTTGCACTTCATTCCTTTTTCCTATAAAACAAATTTTTATGACTCAAGTATATTAGAAACATAAATAATATCACATCATAGTAAAACACAGTACTTACAAAAGACTAGCTGCTTCCTGGAATGCATTGACAGCTGCTGGAATATCCCCCATCACCAAATGTTTCTGTCCTAAACCCAGTAACTTCTTAGCTTCACTATCCACATCCAGACTGCAAGAAAAGGATTGTTTTCAAGTGTCAAATACTTTATAAGTCAATATTTTTTACTACATAATATATTTAAACCGTAATTTTTTAAGCCTCTGAACTACTCTTAACAAGGCTTAACTAACTCCCATTTATCACTACAAAAGCAAAAGAATCTCTAAGGCAACATTCTCAGAGCTTGACTAGAATAAGGTCTCTTAAAGTTTATTTACTCACAAAGACTATTGTACATTAGTATAAACGGTTGCTAATTAAGCAACAAATAAAAAATAAATTATAAAAGAACCATAAAGTCATACAGTAAGTTGTAATAGCTAAAAGAAAAATCAAGAAACATTAAGGCAAATTAGACAAAAGGCAGATCTCAAACTCAAGACAATGTGGTAGGGCAGGGGTGTCAAATTGGCGGCCTGCGGGCCGCATGCAGCCCCCGAGGTAATTTTTTGTGGCCCACGATGCTCTGAAATAAAATGAAAATAGAAAAAATTGTTATGAAGAAAATAGCGCTTAGGGGAGATCGAGGCAATACCGTACACATAATTCCCTTGTTAACCCTTTAACTACTGAAGACAAGTATACATGTGGCCCAGTGCCTTTTCTGGGGGCCTATGGGCGTGTATAAAAGCTCTGACTCAGTTCCAGCGACGTTTGTAAATGTGATGTGGCCCGCATGATCTTGCCTGTTATACCAAATGGCATGTGTTTTAATTGAGTTTGACACCCCTGTGGTAGGGGATGGCTCAGCGGGTTAAGGGCTCACTTTGTAGCCGGGGAACTGAACATCGAATGCTGACCCTGGCCTGTGCAGACCCATCTGCTGAATGGGGAGGTGCTTCCATGCGGGAGGGCCCAGTTTGCTTCTCACCTCCCACCCCTAGTTTGGCCCCTGGATTGAGGGGGCGCTTGCCTCCCATGTGAGAGGCCCCCAACCCAGTTTCAACCCTGTGTGACTCCCACCCACCTGTGTAGAATGAAACCCTGTCCCAAAAACTGATGAAGTACAACTATGGAAACTGCCCTGGGCCCTCCCCTTTCTCTCTGTCAAAAACAATAATAAAATACATTAAAAAAAAAAAAGAAGTAGAAGTAGACCAGGGATGCCAAAATGGCTCAGCGAGCGGGCTGAGGGCCGGTCTTGCAGCGCAGGGGTTCAAGGATCATGTACCATCCCTGTCCCATGCGTACCCATGAGCTGAACTAGAGTGTGCCCCCAGTTCATTCTCCCAGGGACAAGCTTCCCACATGGGAGGACCCAGATTCAGGTGCCACCCCGAGAGCGCTTCCCAAGTAGGAGGCTCCAAGCGGGGCTGTGCCTCCCATGCTAGAGGCCCCAGCCCAGTTCCTGCCCTCCACAGCCCCTCACCCACCTGTGGATTGAAACTGTATCAAAAACTAGTGATGAACAAATATGGAGACTGCTCTGGGCCCTCCCCATTCTCTCTCTGTCAAAAACAAAAACAAAAAAAAGTAGAGCAGCACATATTTTTAAAAAATGGGTATTTAACCTAATTATCAGCCAAAATATTTTGTGGATTTCCCCAAAAAAGTATATTTTGCCTGTATTACCTATATGACTTTATACCTCTGCTCAAAATTATGCTAAGCAATGAGTTAAGACAAGAAATGATCCTGGGTAGTTATACAAAGAATGAATTGTAAATTTCTGTCTTCATGGGGTGGGAGAACAAATGACCTTGTAATTATGAACATAGTTTTGATGTCACAGAATCCCTTAAAGGGTCTTGGGGACCCCAAGAGTGTACAGACCATACACTGCTAAGAGCATGAACTGACATAAAAAAAAAAAAAAAATGTGTATATATATATATGGGTACATATTTATGACAGAGTGTTAAGAAATTTCTCTTCCTGGGAAAGCTGGGATGGCTCAGTGGGTTAAGCGCTCGCTTTGAAGCCCCGGAGACCAAGGATCGAATCCCGGCCCCAGCCCATACGGACCCACATGCTGAACTGGGGTGTGCCCCCAGTTCAGTTCTTGCTGGGACCTATGAGGGAGGTTCCCGGCCCAGTTCCTGCACTGCGTAGCCCTGTGCCCATCTGTGGAGTGAAACTATATGGAAAACTAATGTCAACTAAGGAGACTGCTCTGGGCCCTCCCCCTTCTCTCTCTCTCTCTCTGTTTCTCTGTCAAAAATCAATAAAATAAAAAATCTTTAAAAAAAAATAAATTTCTCTTCCTATTGCTTTTTCACTTAATAATAATAATAAAAAAGGTAAAATCATTAAGAGCAAGAAAAGAAGTGATGGTACTAAACATTTAAGAAAATGTGGGGCAGGAAGCCAGGATGGCTCAGTGGGTTAAGCACTCACTTTGCAGCCCCGGGGACCGAGGATCAAATCCCGGCCCTGGCCCGTGTGGACCCATATGCTGAACTGGGGAGTACCTCCAGTTCAGTTCTCACCGAGGTAAGACTCCTGCCCTGTGCAGCCACGCGCCCACCTGTGGAGTAAAACTATGTGGAAAAACCAATGATGTACAACTATAGAGACTGTTCCAGGCCCTCCCCCTTCTCTCTGTATCTCTCTCTCTCTCTCTCTTTCTGTGAAAAGAAAGAGGAGAAGGGAGGGGAGGGGAGGAAAGAGAAGGGAAGGAAGAAGGGAAGGAAGGAAGGAAGGAAGGAAGAAAGAAAATGTGGGGAAGCCGGGATGGCTCAGTGGGTTAGGCGCTCACTTTGCAGCCACGGGGGCCGAGGATCGAATCCCGGCCCCGGCCCCGCGACCCATATGCTGAACTGGGGAGTGTCCCAAGTTCAGTTCCCACCAGGGCGAGACCCCGGCCTGGGTTCCTGCCCTGTGCAACCCCACTCCCACCTGTGGAATGAAACTATGTGGAAAAACCGATAATGTGCAACTATGGAGACTGTTCTGGGCCCTCCCCCTTCTCTCTGTCTCTGACTCTGTATCTCTCTCTCTCTCTCTCTCTCTCTCTCTCTGTCAAAAACAATAAATAAATCTTTAAAAAAAAAGAAAGATTGGGGAAAGCCGGGACGGCTCAGCGGGTTGAGCGCTCGCTTTGAGGCCCTGAGGACCGAGGATCGAATCCCGGCTCCGGCCCAGGCAGGACCCACGTGCTGAGCTGCGGAGTTCCCACAGTTTGGTTCTCTAACTGTCTCTGTCTCTGTCTCTGTCTCTATCTGTCAAAAAGTAAAATAGAAATAACTATGCACTGAAGACAAAAAGATAATTTCTCTCTATAAATGTGAAAAGATAAAAAAAAAAAAGAAAGAAAAAGTTGGTTAGCAGATGGAAAAATAAATTGACCAGGTAATGTGCTATAACTGGCAGGCAGTACTAAATATCCACTTCAGGTTAGTTATATATTTATGTGACTAATTCATGCTTTTCCCAACCATCCTTCATGTTTCTCTCAGAATCAGAGTATCATGCTCCTCAAAAAAATAAATAAAAAATGCTTATAATACTGATAATTACCTACCAGCACTGTGAACTACACCCATCTTCTACATATCAGAACTGTGTTTTGTGTGTGTGTGTGCGTGTGCGTGTGCGCACGTGCGCGCTGGGGGGTGGGGGGTGGGGAGGGTGTCGGTCTGATAAACCAACCAACCAATAACCCCTTACGTGCAGCCCAGAAATTTAAATACTATGGTATATTCCAAGAGTAACCCTCTAAAAGAATTATGTGAATGTGCGTTCAAGACCATTCCTGGGGCATTCCTTTTGCAGGTGTCCCCTCTCATTAGAGAGCTTTATCTTTCCTTTCAATAAGATTTCTGCTGCTTAAACCTTTAAAAAATATTATTGAGGGTAAGCCAGGATGGCTCTGTGGGTTAAGAGCTCAATTTGCAGCCCCGGGGATCAAGGATCGAATCCTGGCCCTGGCCCTGGCCCGTGCGGACCCATATGCTGAACTGGGGAGTGACCCCGGCTCAGTTCCTGCCTTGAGCAGCCCAGTGCCCACCTGTGCAATGAACTATATGGAAAAACCAATGATGTACAACTATGATGACTGCTCTGGGCCCTCCCCCTTCTCTCTGTCTCTGTATCTCTCTCTCTCTCCCTGTCAAAAACAATAATAAATGTTTAAAAAAAAAAAATAAATATATATATATATATATATATATATATACATATATTATTGAGCAGTACTTTCCCCAAAAAACCTTATTGACTCACAAATCATTAGGTGGTATTTCTAGAAGGCCCAGTTTAAATAACCAAGATGACAAGAGGATTTAAGACAACATGGAAAACATAAAGTGGTTCACAACCTAAGTGAGCTTAAGAATTATGAGAAAGCTTTTCCAAAACACACAAACCTGAATTGTATCTCAAGATTAACAAATAGTATCTCTAGGGATGCAACCTAGGTATCTACCTTATATTATGTTTACCTCTGATTAAGAACCATGGTCACATCAAGATGGGGAAATTACATGGAAGTAGATATGAGCTCAATATAAATTTAAAACTTTTAAAATAGAGAAACAACAAAATCGAAAACGGCAGCCTTATTAAAAAAAAAAAATCTGAATCAGCAGAAATATTCAAATAGGTTAGCATTTGCTAAGCATGTTGTATAGCAAAACTAAGTAACTTTCAATTCTAATATTTTAATCAAATGCAAAAAACCTGAAGACATCATTGTCAGAACTCCATACTTTAAATCACAAATACCTTAACATTCAGTCTTACTTGTTACCTATTAAAAATAATGAAACTAACTATCCTCAAGTCATAAAGCTCTTAAAAGTTTGTTTCATATATAATCTATTTGTATCATGTAAAAAAATCTTACCTCTCCACTTTATCAGCAGAGGTAGAAGGAGCAGGAACATCTTCTTCAATTCTGTAATAAAAAATTAAGGGGGGAAAAATTAAAATGGAGGCTATTTAAACCTGGAAATTAAGTATTAAGAAAAACTACCATTTATTAGAAGCCCATCATGACATTAAGATCTTAAAATTTACCTACATTATCAAATTTAATCCTATTCATTCAAATATCTGTTAAAGGCTTACTCACTAAGCATGAGACATACACACTATAATGAACAAGAAAGTCACATACTACCGTACCTTTGAGTTTATGATCAGATGGAAGAAAATGCAGTATTTGTTATGTCATGTATGCATTTCTGACAAACCTCATTCCACAAAACTCTCGCTACAAAATAGTTTTTTTTTTTTAAAGCAAAGTTTCCAAGAACATTCATTTTTGAAAAGTCCTAATAAATAACTTTAAAATACTTCAAAGTTATGTTTACTAAAAAGGTCTGGAAATAAATGACCAACTCATTAGTAATGAGTACCCCTAGAACCCACACTCTAATCTATTCATGAAAATCTATTTCCCACTAAAAGGAACCAAGACTCCATTGAGACACAAGTGAATTTAAGCTGAGGTCAGGGGAGTATAAAAATGAGTCTGAGGGAAAGCCGGGATGGCTCAGCGGGTTGAGCGCTCGCTTTGAGGCCCCGAGGACCGAGGATCGAATCCTGGCTCTGGCCCAGGCGGACCCGCATGCTGAACTGGGGAGTTCCCACAGTTCGGTTCTCTAGCTGTCTCTGTCTCTGTCTCTCTCTCTATCTGTCAAAAGTAAAATAAAAAAAATAAATATGCACTGAAGATAAAATAATTACTCTCTATAAATATAAAAAAAAGATAAAAAAAAAAAATGAGTCTGGGACAATTTCATTACAGAAAACAAAGCTTATCTAATATTTCTTAGGGTCATATCTACTTATGAAGATGCCAAAAGGTATTATAAAGCAAATATAGGGAATCCATAGGAAAACAGGAAGGGCTCCTTGAACTATTTTTGTAACTTTTCTACATATTTGACATTTCATAATAATCTACAAAAATATTATAAAAGGAAGGATGCCGGGATAGCTCAACAGGTTGAGCTCTTGCCCTGCAAACATAAGGTCTGAGGACCAAATCCCGCCCTGGCCCAGCGCATCCAAACCCACATGCTGAACTATGGCACAGCAGGTAATCACTGAGACAACGGTGAAGGTTCTCACCTCCCATGCAGGAGTCCCCTAGTTCAGTTCCCACCCCACATGGCCCCACATCCACTTGTAGAATGTAACTATGTCACAAATAATGTCCAAATATGGAGACTGCTCTGGGTCTTCACCCCCTTCTCTCTCTCTCAAATATACACACACATACTCAAGAACCAACCTGACTAAAAATCCCATCACAAAAAAAAAAAAAAAAAGAGTAACTGCAATAGAATAAAAAAACGTCAAATATGTTTAAATCAATGAGTTCTCAATGATACAAAACCAAAAAACTCTTTAGTTCCTGCCCTGCGCAGCCCCACGTCCACCTGTGGAGTGAAACTATATGGAAAACTAATGCTGTCAACTATGGAGACTGCTCTGGGCCCTCCCTCTTCTCTGTCAAAAAAAAAGAAAAGAAAGATGTGGGGGGTGAGTTGAATAAAAATACTTAAAGAAATGATGGCAAAAAAGTGACAATTTTGCACACTAAGGCACATCATAATCAAATTGCTTAAAACCAGTGACAAAAAAAAGCCACAAAATCAAAGGAAAAGACATATGCCATACAGAATCAGAACAAAACAAGAATATAGCCAATGACTATTTACAAACAATGCAAGCCAGAAGACTGTGAAGCAAGCAATACTGAAGTACTGAAAGAAAAACTATCAACTTATTCTATAACTAGAGAAATCTTTCAAAAATAAGACTGCAATAAAGCCTTTTCTTTCATATAAAAACAAGAGAATTCATTAGCAGTAGGCTATCATTAGAAGAAATGTTAAAGAAAAGCTAGGCAGAAATACCAGGTAGAAATTTTTCTATGCAAATAAACAAAAAGCAATGAAAATGGTAAAATACTAAGGGTATCTGGTTTTAATCTGTTAACTTTTATAAAAAAATTAAATTGTCTTTCATGTCATTTAATCATTTCTGTGAGATCCATCCATGATTCATGTAAATCTAGTTTGTTCATTGCTGTATTACACAAACAGGCTGATTTTTCATACTACCATTGATAGATACTTAGCTCATTCCTAATTGCAGGCAATCAAGACAGCTGCTATGAACACTGTACAGCTGCCCCTTGAAGAATACTTGGGATAGGGGTGGCAGCCTCTCCAGGCAGTCAAAAATTTGTATAACATATGACTCCCCAAAAACTAAACTAATAATAGCTACTGTTGAACAGAAGCCTTATCAATAACATACTCAATTAACACACATTTTACACCTAAGTGAACCTGCATAACTCAAACCCATGTTGCTTGAGGGTCAAATTATTTACCGTATTTTCCGGCGTATAAGACGACCCCCTAATTTTACAGTTAAAACATAGGTTTAGGCCTATATTCGCTGTATAAGACTACCCCCCACTTCCGAGGCTGTAGTCTTATACAGCGAATATAGGCCTAAACCTATGTTTTAACTGTAAAATTAGGGGGTCGTCTTATACGCCGGAAAATACGATATGTATTTTGGTGGACAGCTGCATTTCTTTTCAATATAAACTGAAAAAGTGAATAAAAAGTCATGGGTGTTTGGAAGGTTTTAGAAGCAAAAAACAGGCATTCTTGAGTTATTAACATATAAATATTTTAGCAAATCATACAACAAAAACATTTCTAAAAAACCGACTTTTTAAAAGATCTCTCCATAACATTTTTCTTTTCTTTTTTTAGATTTATGTTATTGTATTTGACAGAGAGAGATGGGGGGAGGGCCCAGAGCAGTCTCCATAGTTGTACTCCATCAGTTTTCGACATGGTTTCATTCCACACAGATGGGAAGGGACTGTGCAGGGTGGGGAAGTGGGCTGGGGCCTCTGGCATAGGAGGCACGCTTCCTTGAGCTAGGGGCTGAAGCTGGGGGGGGGGGGGAGGCCTAGCTGGGGACCTCCCAAGCTCAACATATGGGTCCGCGTGGGCCAGGGTCAGGATTTGATTCTTGGTCCCTGCGGCTGCAAAGCAAGCTCTTAACTCACTAAGCCATCCAGGCTTCCCCCCAACCCTTTTTATTTAAAGATGTATTTTGATTGTTTTTGGTAAGAGACAGAGACAGAGAGAAGGGGGAGGGCCCAGGGCAGTCTCCATAGTTGTATGTGATCAGTTTTCTAGTTTTCATTCCACAGGTGGGCACGGGGCTGTGCAAGGCAGGAACCTGCCAGGGACCTCCAGCATGGGAAACTTGCCCCAGTGAGAACAGAACTGGGGGGTCACTCCAGTTCAGTATATGGGTCCCTATGGGCCTGGGCCAGGATTCGACCCTTGGACCCCGGGGCTGCAAGACAAGTGCTCAACTCACCAAGCCATTCTGATATCCCCCGTGACATTTTTATTTTGAAAAATTTCTGTTATTAAAACATCAACTTTACCTTAAACCAACAGATTGTTTTTCAAAATATCTGCTAGAGGGCATACTCCTGACAGCCATTGTTTTTAACCTCATAATGTAGCTAAAACAAAGAGCTAGGAGTATAAGCTATAAATAATTCAATTTTCTTGTGCTTACATTATCATCTTCAATCCACCATTTCTAAGCAAGAATCTTTTTAAGATGTATTGTCCATTTTGTAAGAGCTAGCTTAAACTGTAAAAAATAAGCCCTAAGTAAGGCAACTGTCAGTGTCAATCTATTATTATTAAAGCTTAATGTCTCCCTATTTTGAAGAATACTTCCTGGGGAAGCCACGATGGCTCAGTGGGTTAAGCGCTCACTTTGCAGCACCAGGGACCGAGGATCGAATCCCGGCCCCGGCCCGTGCGGAACCATGTGCTGAACTGGGAGCTCCCCCAGTTCAGTTCTCTCTCTGTCTCTGTATCGCTCTCTCTCTCTGTCAAAATAAATAAATAAATAAATAAAAATATATTAAAAAAAGAATACTTCCTTTAACTACAACGTAAATGCCAAGAACTGGATTTTATCTTTGTAGCTTCATTCTCCCTACTGTCCATCACAAGATGTAACAAGGAGCAAGGCTGGATAGTTATATAGGAGCCAGACATTTATTTTAACACCAACCTAAGGCTTTAAACCTTTATTCTGAAGTAGTATTTTTCCGTGTATGAAATGAATACTTTTGTCTAACATTGTTAGAACAAAAATTGGGGTTCTTATACACAGAAGTAACTCGTGTATTGATTTCTTAATGTTGGGTTAGAAAAAAATACGGTAAGTAGCTGAAGGTGTGTTAACATGATCGAATTTACTTTTTTTATACACCCTGATATTTTGAAGTGATTAACATTAGAAATAAGGAAGCCAGGGGAAAGCCGGGACGGCTCAGCGGGTTGAGCGCTCGCTTTGAGGCCATGAGGACCGAGGATCGAATCCCGGCTCCGGCCCAGGCAGGACCCACGTGCTGAACTGGGGAGTTCCCACAGTTTGGTTCTCTAGCTGTCTCTGTCTCTGTCTCTCTCTCTATCTGTCAAAAAGTAAAATAGAAATAACTATGCACTGAA
>PVKE010007606.1:0-50176 GCA_004027555.1 Craseonycteris thonglongyai
ACACGCCACACACACACTGTGCATGCCATACACACACTGTGCACACCACACACTCACTGTGGTGGTCAAGCCTGGGCTCCAGCATGACACACACACTGTGGTGGTCAAGCCTGGGCTCCAGCATGACACACACACACTGTGCATGCCACACACACACTGTGCATGCCATACACACACTGTGCATGCCACACACTCACTGTGGTGGTCAAGCCTGGGCTCCAGCATGACACACACACTGTGGTGGTAAGGCCTGGGCTCCAGCATGACACACACACACTGTGCACACCACACACACACTGTGCATGCCACACAAACACAGTGCATGCCACACACACACTGTGCACGCCATACACACACAGTGCACGCCACACACACACAGTGCATGCCACACACACACTGTGCACGCCACACACACACTGTGGTGGTCAAGCCTGGGCTCCAGCACACCACACACACACTGCACATGCCACACACACACTGTGGTGGTCAAGCCTGGGCTCCAGCATGACACACACACACTGTGCACGCCACACACACACTGTGCACGCTACACACACACTGTGCACGCCACACAAACACTGTGCATGCCACTCACACACTGTGCATGCCACACAAACACTGTGCAGGCCACACACACACTGTGGTGGTCAAGCCTGGGCTCCAGCACACCACACACACACTGTGCATGCCACACACACACTGTGGTGGTCAGGCCTGGGCTCCAGCATGACACACACACACTGTGGTGGTCAAGCCTGTGCTCCGGCACCACCCTCAGCAAGAAGGCATATAAATAACAGGCCTTACATTTTATAGGCTAGTCAATATTTATTCAGCCCCAACAGAGCGTGGACTGGAAGGAACACAGGGACTGTAACATGTCTTTGGTGCTGAAACTTGAAATCATGCTGGAGGGAAAGGGCTCCTCGTGCTCTCACTGTAAAGCAGTCCTCAGCACCGATGCGCTCGGGAGCCCTTGGGGAGAACAGGGTCTGGTAGGTAAATGGGGGCCGAGACCAGGCCGGGCCTGCTGTCAATGCAGCTCTAACCTGTGGTCTTAGGGGCTGATCTCACATGCAGTCCATCTCTGTATTTCCGGAGGCCACTCTTCCATCTTCCCTTAGAGGTCCTCTTGGGAAAGCCTGTACCTTTAAAGTGGTGGCTTTATAAAGTCCTTTGGTGAGGAGTTTGTGTATGTTTGGTGGAAGGCACAAACTGGCAGATGCCTTGGGACATGCCTACCCTTGCTTTTCCCTGCGTTCTGTTGGTTTTGCCAGTCCCATGCTCTCCTCACTGTTGCATTCCCCTTATCCTCCCACTTTTCACCTCTCCCCCTCTTACCCAGCCTTTGCACAACCATCCATTCTTTTTGGGGGGCAAGATGGACGATTCTCTTCTCTACTCAGAGCTTTCGAAGGTCCCCTGCCCTTGGTCTCCCCCTTGCACAGACCTTGTGTGCTCAACACAACGTCTCTGCTCTGTGCTTTCTCTTTTCCACACCTTTTCTGAGGTGGCTGTTTCTTCCAGTGATGCTTTTCCTCTTGACCACTGAGAAGGATCGAATCAAACCCACCAATGCTCTTTTACATAGCTGCTTAGTTTCCTCCAATCTCCACTTTTCTCACCGGGAGAGAGCTTTCCTGCCTCTGGACCATAGTAACAATTTATATTCATTGCACTCGAATCTCTAGACAGAGTTCTCCAAACTTTTCAGCCCGCGGGCCGCATTAACTATCAAACAGCAGTTTGGGGGCCAACTACACACTTGAGGTCCAAATAAAAAAGAATCAAAACATAGATGTTGTTTTTAATTCTTTATTTAATATTATTTTATTCAGATAAAAGGTCTCCACAGGCCGGATGAGAGGATGCGGCCCGTGGGCCATAGTTTGGAGACCCCTGCTCTAGAATTTTCTGCTGGGTGTCTGTTTTTTCTTTCTGAAAAATTTTACATAATAGATCGGTGGTTCTCAACCAGGGAGTGACTCCCCATTTCCACTCCAGAGCACATCTTGAATGTCTGGAGACCTTCTTGGTTGTCACACAATGAGAGCGCTGCACAGCATCTAGTGGGTAAGAGGCCCGGGACGCTCCTATAAACATCCGACAACACACAGGGCAGCCCTTGATCACAAAGAATTATCCAGCTCAAGATGTCGATATTGCCAAGGTTGATAAACACTGTATTAGATTATAAGCTTCCTGGCGACGGAAACCATACATCCCATCCTTTTTATTTGCCGTAGTACTCAGATTTGAAATATCATCTCGTTCAGTTATTTTAAGTGAATGACTACATATATTTAATATATGTTTATATATCTTGTTTTGAACCTGTATATAGATGTGTACTGCCCAAGGAGTGATCTCTCATTTGTATTATCCACATAGTATTCCCATTAGTCACCACACATCATATCTAGGAGGGCTCCTGGCTGTGGTCACTCTTCATTGATATTCTCTGAGTCTCTCCCTGCATTGCTGGGCCCCATAAAGCAAAGTCCCAGCTTGTTTTCTCTCAGTTCCTTGTAGAAATACCTTCACTAAGCTCTGCTTTAGTGTATAATGTCTTCTGTCTTTATAGAGTCAATAAAAGCCATGCTCTGTTGACAGCATTTCTAACTCTTCTGTGGAACTTCAGTTAGCTCTATTACGTTCACTCCCCACACCGAGAGGTGACTTTAATGCAGCCCCTTCATTCTACAGATGAGGAGAGTAACTTCCTCTGTGTTATTCAGTGTGCTCTTCATCCAAGGACTTACATGATGAATTCCTCCCTGAGTTTAATTCCAAAAAAAATTGGGTCTCTGTCAATGAATATGTATGCTGTCTATTCTCAAGAAAACAAAAACCTATGCACCCCAATAGGCTTCTCCTCTTGGCTTAGCTGTCAGAAAAGTGAGCACTGAATTAAATGCCCAGGTGTTCGAATCGCCCCCCTCAGGTGTCTGAAACCATCTATTTCGGTTGCTTTCTTCAGCAGGAGTGGTATCCTTAAGTGCCTTCTCTGGCACCGTGTTTGAATCTTTAAGCGGCCTCAAGTCTTCTGGAAGTAAGCAGGATAGCAATCTTAAGTTAAAAAAAATAAAAACGTCTTAATGTGATTCCAGGCCCTCTTCTGTCATTGAGCGCCAAGCGCCTGGGCTCTGGGGTGGAGGCAGCCTGGATTAAAATTTCAGCTCTGTCACCTATCATCTCTGTCACCTTGGGCTTGTTACTCAACCTCTCTTGGAATAATTGCCTCTCATAGGGTTGTTGAAAGGATCCACTAAGACATGACCCACCAATGGAAGCACCTTTCCGTGTCTGCCCCAGAACAAGTGCGTCATACACGTATGTCCTGCTTCAGTGTCCAGGCTTGTTTATGAAGAAATCCACAGCTGTCCGCACCCGTCACTGTTCAGTCAGTGAACACTTTTCTTACTTTAACATAGCTTCTCATATGGGTCTTTTCTTTGGAAGATAATGTAACCGATGCACAGTTATCACTCTCTGTCCCTGTGATTTTACTTGGGAAGGTAAGTTATGTAAACAACAGCACCACACTGCACTCTGGGGCCTGTGGTTGGCTGTTGTGGTTGCTATTTTCAGAGCCTGGTGCTGTTAACACTTCTGCACTTAAGCTGAGGGCCGGCCTTGAGACTTCACGTTGTAAATATAGGGAATAGGACCCCCCCCCCCCAAAAAAAAGGCTACTTCTTCTTTTTTATTTATTTTTTTCTTCTTGCCTGAAGATGGGATGAATTTAGGAACCAATGAAGAATACCGAATAGTCTATATGTCTTTGTCATTAAATATTTTCCTATTTGTTTAGAAGCCCAGAGGCCCTGGGAAAAGTTAAAGAAACAGTTCAATCCCTTTGGAGAAAAAGCTGCAGTTTTTAGCATTGTGGGATTCTCACAGCTAAGGAGTTGATCGTGAAGGAGAAGCTCACGGAGAAGTCAGGCAAGCCCTGCTGCTAGGGCTGCTGATCACCACGCCTGCTTCTCCAGGGCGTGGAGAATGCTGGGGCACACTGTGTGTCCTTCTAGTCCTGTGCTCCCAAAAGAACTCAGACCTAACACCCAGGACACTTCCCTTCTGTACTGAGTTCACAGGAGGGGACCTGGGACCAAAGGTTTTCAACCTTTCAGGGCTGTGTTGTCCAAATGTAGACATCACTGACCACACGTGGCCCTTTACACTTAAATGTTATGTAATTAAAAGGAAATAAAGCTAAAAACCCAGCTTCTCCGTTTCACTAGCCACATCCAGACACTCAGTAGCCACGTGTGGCCAGTGGTGCCCTTCTTGGACGGCTCAGATGGAGAACATTTCCATCAATGCAGGAAGAGCTAGCTATTCAGCAATGTTTTTTTCTGGAGCCATTTTCTACCTACGTATATGGGGATTGATGCAAAACAGAGGCATTGTTGCATGTCAGCCATTTCTTACAATTCTGAAATCAGAGCTTTTATTATTTTTTTCCAGAGGAGGGGCTTTGTAATGGGAACGCTCAGATGACCCATCCCTGGGTCCACCTTTTTTTGGCACCTGCATGTTTTGTACTGGGAGCCCCTCCTACAGTATTACAGAGTGTGGGGAGCAATTACTTTACCCCAAATGTGTGCCTACCTTCAGGGGTCCGACCCCGTCGGGGACTGAGAGCAGTCTCAGTCAGATACCACAAGGAAAGTTGTCCTGTGAGCTTTTACTTTCTCAGAAGGGTTCCCCTTCTAGCGTGAGCCATGTCAAGAAGTCACAGTGTCCGCTACCCAAAAAAGAAAGAGCAAGAGGTCCTTTGGTTTCGAAAAGGGCGAACTTGCATTACAGTTGCTCCTTTTATACTAATTTAGAGAAATTAAAGTGTTATAATACGGTATTAGGTGGGTATGTAGTTTCTAACTCCCCAGGGAGGTTTCTACTTTATATCTTTAGGTACATAAAAATATCACACTGAATGCTCCCACTGTTGCTCCTCTGTGTCCCCGAATCCAGCTGACCTTGACTTTTCTTAATTCTCTGCTGCTCTGGAGGCTTTGGCATGGGGACAGATCCCTCGCTGTAGCACCCGCATGATGCCTTTGAAGCCTAGAACAATCTTTTTTCCTCTTCCCAAAATAGTGCCTTTCTGATTACCCATGATACCTGCCTGAGCTGTCGTTATACCAGGTTTCTGGCTCTGCCTTCTTATCCAGATAATGTCTGGTACATGGAATGTTGTGTCTTTTTTTTACCCACAACTTCATACTTTCCTTTGAGTACTTTGTTAATAATAATAACCGCATCACTAGCCATTGAGCTCTTACCATGTGCCAGAAACCGTGGTAAATTTAGGTATTATCTAAATTTAATCTCACCACTTCAACACCTAGCACCTTGCTGCAAGCTTCCATTGTCTCTCACCTGGACCATTGCTAAGGCTCTTTAACAGGCCTTCTTTCTTCTGCCCTTGCCCTTTTCTATGTATTCTCAACCAAGCAGCCAAAAAGACCCAGTTAAAATGTGAGCTAGATCATGCTATTTCTATGGCCCTAGCATCTCCTCTTCTGTCTCAGAGTCAAAGCCGAAGTCTCTAGAGTGACCTATAATAACCTAAGCATTCTGCCCCATGCATTTTGTCACTGCCCTGACCATGCCTCCTACCACTTGCCTCTTCTTGCTCTGATCCAGCCATACTGGCCTCAGGGCCTTTGCACCTGTTCTCTCTGCCAAATATCAATATGGCTTGTTCCCTTGCCTCCTTCCAGTTTTTCTTTATTCAACAATTGCTTTCCCAGTGCGGGCTTCCCTGGCCACCCTATTTAAGATCACACACACACTTTATTCATCTCCATAGCACTCATCACCATTAGCATGTCATATCCTTATTTATTTGTTTATTGTCGGTCCTAACAAAGAGGATAGGGATTTCTGTCTGTTTTGTTAACCAGTATATTCCCAGTACCTAGTACTACCTGGCATACAATAAGGTACTCAGGTATTGTTTGAATGAATGAAGAAATTCTCATATACTCTTAGATCATAGATAATTCCTATTTTATAGGGTGGGGGAAACTGAAGCTTAAGGTTTCACAACCAGCCTGAGTTCACACAGCTGGTCCCTCAGACCCCAAAGCTTATGTGCTTCAGCCCAACACATGCTCTTACCCATGACAATGCCTGACGTTCTGTCAGGACCCTCTGAAGGGTCTTTCAGCCATCACAGTGCACCTGCTCCATAGCCCACTTTGGGTGCCTATGGGCGGAGGACTTTCAGAATGTGGCAGTCCCCACAAAAGCAGGTTGAGCAAATTCCTAAGATGCTGGACTCTCCTCAGGCTGAACTTCCAGAAATGGCAGCATGTCTTTCCATTCTGAGCCAGAAAAGGTCAAAAAGTAGAGATTCTCCAAAGACCCTGGGCACCAACCCGTGCACTCTTGGGTAGGACAGTGGGAGACAAGTTACCTTTCTACAGAGTGGGGCTGGGACTAGCCAGTTAAAGCTTTTATTTTGACTTAAATAGAGGGTGAAGATTCCAGCAAATAAAGACTGAACGTTTAGCAGAGTTCTCATTGTTAGGGTCAAGAGGTTAAGTTTTAAATTTAATTTTAAAAGAGATGTAGAAGAGAAAGAAATGTTTAAATATTAGCTAGTGAACAAGTATAACAAATAACTTTTTCAAGAACGACTTTGGAACTATTGGCAGTCTTTTTTATCATTTTCTTTAAAATTGTGATAAAATACATATAACATATAATTTGCATTTTTCTGTATATGGTCCACTAGTGTTAAGTATAAACACGTTGTGCTACAAACAATCTCCAGAACTTTTCTGTCTTAAAGATTTATTATTTTTATTGTTTTTGACAGAGCGAGAGACAGAGAGAGAGAGAGAGAGAGAGAGAGAGAGAGAGAGAGAGAGAGAAGTGGGAGGGCCCAGAGCAGTCTCCACAGTTGCACATCATTAGTTTTCTGCACAGTTTTCATTCCACAGGTGGGCACAAGGCTGTGCAGGGCAGGAACCCGGCCGGAGGCCTTCTGCATGGGAAGCATGCCTGAGGCAGGAGCCAAATCGAGGGCCTCCCACATAGGAGGCTCACCCCAGTGAGAACCAAACCGGGGCACACCCCAATTCAGCATATGGGTCTGCATGGGCCAGGGCTGGGATTCAATCCTTGGACCCTGGGGCTGCAAGACAAGCATTCAACCCACTGAGCCATCCCAGCATCTTATAAAACTGAAACTTTGTACCCACTGAACACCAACTCTCCATTACCCACTCTTGCCTGCCCCTGGTAACTGCCATTCTACTCTCATTCTCTATGAATTTGACTACTCTAGGTTCCTCATGTAATGGAATCCCCTAGTATTAGTCTCTTTGTGTCTGGCTGATTTTGCTCAGCATAATGTCCTCAAGGTTTACCCATGTTGTAGCATGAGTGTGCTTTTTGATACCAACTTTAGGGGTTTGCTTGATTTGAACGAGTTGGGCATAAAGTCCAGAAGCTAGTCTTGGAGATGTTTATTTTTCATAAGCATTTTGTCTGTATTTATGATAAGTGAAAAAATAACGCTTTGTTGACAGCCACCCTGTTCAAATTGCAAAGCTTCCTACCCAGCAGCACTTTTCCATTGAATTATTCTTTGTTCCATTACAATAAAATCATTTATTAAAATAATTAATCATCAATAACTAGGGAATAGTATTTAAATAAAATATACACTGCAGTGCATGTTTTAGAATGCTGGTTGTCAAACTGTCCCCAGGAATCCTGGGTCCTCAGAGATGTGTCAAGGGCCACTGTGGAGGGGCTGGGAGGGTTGAACTGCAACCTCGCCCCTCTGGCCTAATCATGCAGTTCCAGTGACGTAGCTCATATTGTGGGGTCCTGAATAATGTGTTGTTTGAATAAAAATGGTTCTAGAATATAGTCTCATTAGTGCTGTCTACCAGATATTCTGGTCCTCCCTCTTCTAAGCATGTGGTAGAGCTGTGCTTTCTGACTTTCTAATGGTTGGGTAGAGCAATGGAACTAAGTCTAGCTGATGCGGCTATCACTCTGTACTGGAGCATTTACTTGCCAATGCAAACCCTCCAGACCACCCCCACTGCTGCGTTTTTCCCTTGGACAGGGTGGAGTGACTTGCATGGGTGGGTCCTCCCAAAGTTCTTATGTTGAATCCCTAATCCTCAGTGTGATGCTCTTTGGAGATGGAACCTATGGGAGATAATTAGATCATGAGGGTAGAGCCCTCATGTTGGGATTAATGCTCTTATAAGAAGAGACAAGAGAGAGCTTGTGTTTGTGTTCAAGGCTATGTGAAGGAACAGCCCAAAGACAACCATCCATGAGTCAAGAAGAGGGCTCTCCTTAGACACTGGATCTGTCCACACCTTGACCTTGAACTCCCTAGCCTCCGGAACTGAGAGAATAAAAGTTTGTTGTTTAAGCCACCCAGTTATGGTATTTCATTATAGCAGCCCAAATAGATTGAGATAAATGGTCACTGGTAATGTTTCAGGTAGCAGTTACTCTATCGACTTGGGTCCCTGGATGAGAATGACAAGAATAACTCAGAGATGAGCATTCAGCCAACCATCAATATTGAGCGTGAGCTAGAAATAATTCTTTGTTGTTTTAAGCCACGAAAATTTCAGGGTTGATTTGTCACTGCATTAAAACGCAGACTATCCTGACTGATACACATAGCTTCTAAAAGTGTGAAAATCATTATTTTGGAAATACAATATATGTTTATGTACTTTCAGGCACCTCTTCATTAATCGTTAAGCACTGTTTACCTCAGTCTTGTGTTTATTTATCTTCTCATCCTCTTAGATGCTTACCTTTCACATTTGACTGGGACTCTAGTAATTTCAGAAGTTTCACAAAACTTTTGGGGCTTTTCTGCTGCTACAGATTTTAACTTTTTCCAGGAAAGAAATATTTTGACTGCCACAGGTTTTCTCATTCAGCAGTGGCTGCTCAGTAATATATATTTTTTACAAGTTTTTTTTTTTCAGTACTATTTCTTCAACTCAACTCCCACCCTGACAGTTTGCATGAGGGAAAAAATTAATATATCCATTTCCTCTCTAGGTGCATGGCTGAGCCATATTGAGACAGACAGACACAGAGACAGAAACAGACAGAAAGGGGAGGAAGCTGAGAAGGAAGAAGGAGGTAAATGAGAATAAGGAGACAAGAAATATTTTGGGGGAACTGGATTATGTTCATGGTCTCTTTTTTCTATTATAATAATGGGGTCTGAGTTCATGGTTATCAATATCTGGTTCTCCTACATCAGAATCACATGGTAAGCTTGTCAAAAATGCAGGTTGCTGTTCATTACCCACTGGAAATACCAGGATGATTCCCATATACACTGACATTTGACAAACACAGTTAAAGCTCATTCCTGTTCACCCCATTGGCCGTGTATATAGCTTCAACAGTATTTTTTCTTTGTAATATTAAATGATACCAGTTTTTAAGCCTTGTTCCAGTATCCAAAATATGTTCTGTTTAAAAAAAAAATGGTGTAGCCACTAAATTCTCAGCCTACTTCAGAGCTCATCTTTTCTAATATATAGTTAAACTGAGTAGACCAGTATTTCAAAATGAAGAAATAAAGTGGTATGTCTGTATTTTATACACTTACCCTTTATACACTTTCAACTGCAAAATTCTTAATTTAAAGACCAAAAAACAAACAAAAAAGACCACCTCCACAACTAACCATGATGAAACCAAACGTGCATAAGGCAACCACGTGCTGGGCCCCAGAACTGTCGCAGATGGAAGATTTTGGTAACTGACATTGCTCATTAATGACACGTCCACAACTTGACACATACTATTTCATGTAATTCTCATAACTACCCTTTGAGTGAAGAATTATTGTGTGTATTTTACATGTAGGAAAACTGGTCTCAGACAGGAAAAGTAACTTGCCCAAGACCACACAGCTGGTAAGTGACAGAGTCTGACTTATATAACTTACATTCCAAGGCCATTGGCCTTTAAAATCCATGTTCTCTGTACCAAGCCATCCTGCCCCGTCAGGAAGCATCTAAGATGGCTGGGGAGGAGTACTGGGCCATAGAGGGAAAATTCAGGCAGAATGGCAAGAGTGTCCCAGAGAGGACATCCACCTAAACCAAATCGTCTGTAATTTGCAAGACTGGCCACAGGTAGACAGCATGGACATAGGGAAAGACTTCAGTGAAGACTGGCATCTCCTCTAAAAAAGATCTGCCCGCTCTGGAAAAAAAACCTACTTCAGATACGGAAGTTGTTTCACTTGGTCAAAGTAGGTCAGAGGAATGGAGCCGAGTGATAGGTGGTTCTTTATCAGGAATCGAGTTCGAGGAAATTAAAGGAAGAGGGAAAGAACACAAGGATGCTACAGTGTTTCTCTTCATCCGAGTGATGTCAAGACTCTCTGCCGAGGAATTTACAATTTCTATATGAAATGTCATCCGAACAGGTTGGCCAACAGGGACCATCCTGGAAATAACTTGCTTACATGGAAAAAAATTCTATATGCAGTCGCTTTCTGAATTCTAGGCCTGCAGGACTAGCGTGTGAACTAAGTCAGCTAGGACGGCACTTCTCATCCACGGTCATTATCAACCAAGGTACATGTTCGGGTTCAGTCTCCCTTCACCCACTGGAAAGTCTGCAAGGTTTGTTCACAGCCCGCGCTTGCTCCACATACCCACACAACCAGCCACGTGCATAATTTTTGTTAATATTCCTTTATTTAGGTTTTAATAGAGTTGGGTCTGAAGTCTCCCTCTATGTCTATATCCTCTTTAACAAGTCACATGCTGTGGGGACACAATAAATGCTTATTAATAATAATGCTATTTCTCTGTTGTGAGTTTTCTGTCCTGATGATAAATTGTCATTGGAGGAGAAATGTTCTGCAATAATGTGTCAGCTTTTTAATGAAAACTGCTATATTGAGTGTCTGCCAAGAGCTATTCCAGTGTAAGTTATTAGGATACCGTTGTGTTAATTTTTAGGGACTGATATATGCTTATGGGGCTTGAGAGTACCTGAGTTCCTGGAGCAGGCTGAATTGTAACTTGGGCATTTTGCTACTTGACATGCAGTGGGGCTTCTCCACTAGCCTCAAAAGCTAGCCTTGGTGTGGTTGCTTTGCTGATTGAGTCGTGTAGATCACTCAAATTCGTTGTGATGGTTTACACTTTAATCATTCTCTCACGGTAATATAATGGTAATTGGTGTCATTTAATCTACTGTGCTGTTTAATGTCCTGAGACTTCTGGGGATTTTATACAACCCATCAAACATTAACCTACACTATTTATTTACTCCGTGAAAGAAAACTCTCCTTTTTCCTTGGGCACGTCAGCTTTTAAAGCAGCTTATTGAGGGACAATCCATCCGACTGGGTGTGTCCCACGTTTGAGAAAGGGTTTTCCTGCTCTAAATTATTCTGAGCTTTGTGACTTTTGCCATTTTCCCAAGGAATTATTTAAGTCTCTGAGTTCATTTGCACATGGGCCGTCCTTTGCTAATTGACCTCATTCCAGATGTTAGTGTTTGAGGGCTGAGATGAGCCAAGTGCAGAGGTCAGGGGAGTTCCTCTCTCCAATAGGTGCTCCTGGGACCCCACTCTGGGAAGCACAAATGATAAAACAAAACAAAAACCAATGCATAGAATTTGCCAAAACAACAACACACCAACTTAAGGAGAGAGCATGGACAAAGGAATAAGAGAAAGTTCAGTCCCCTCAGCTCTGATCCATCCCTAAGTGGGCACCTTTGAATGTGGTCTGTCTCCCTAAGCCCCCATCTCCCCTATAGCACAAAAGTGTCAATGCAGCACCTCATGAAAACCAATATTGTATCTATCACCCTCGCGTGGAAATAAATGAGCCCAGCACAATGGGGGAAATAAACTTGCCAAGCACATAAATAACCATTATGAGCAGCTCTGCATGACTACAAGGTATTGAATCCAGAACCTGACAAAATATTAGAAAGATTTGTAAATGATTGTGGCTGTAGTGGTGGAAACCTGTAGACCACATATGTCCAGTGTTTTCTTTTCTTTTCTTTTCTTTTTCATCAAAATGGAGTACTTAACCTTGATCTTAGCTTTCCTGCATGGAAAAGAAACAAGATTCCAGTGGGTGGGTGTCTGTGTTGTCAATGTTACAAATAGGATGCTAGTGTAGGGGGGCGGGGGTAGTGGGTCCAGGTCCTGGTACAACTGCTGCCTCTGAAGATGTTCCTTGTGGATGGGGACATGGGGGCCGGAAGGGTAGTTCCTCTAGCTAGGCCTGGCTCTCAGCTTCCTGTGAGGAACTGCGGTGTATAGGAAAAGCAACCTGGGAAACAGCAGTAAGGGCAGAGTGGGGACAAGGCCTGGCTGGCTCCTAGGCCAGGGTGGACTGTTGCTCACATAGGTGAATCGGATTGCTTTGTTTCTTTCTGCTTTTTTGTATTTCTGTGACCATGAACATCAATCAGGAAAGGCTGGTCTCCAGCTCACTTGTCCCGTTTTTCCTTCTGATAGCTGTGGCAAATCTTACTAATAGCACTCTTTCCCCTGAGCTGATACATGGTCTCAGAGCATTTCTTCACATGAGCACCAGCAACCTCTGACTGACAGTGGAAGCTGGTTTTTCAGGGCGAACTTAACCCACCCTGAGCAAACCCCAGAGACACTGCCTTTCCTAGCCAGTGTCTCTCAAGTTCACCATGTAGAGTAGATACACCAAAAATACGTGTTGGATGATTAAAGGGCCACGACTAGTAATAGAAGTATGGTACATTTGATGGGAAACTTACAAATAATCTTGGAGGACAGAAAGCAGGATTCTAAGATAATATTTTTGAATTCTTGATGTACTTTAGTTTATCTGTTCCATGCTTTGCCTCATTCATTAGCAAAAGCATGACTAGCTACATAGTTGGAAAATAAGCCACCAACCCGTGTAACAAACCAACAATATAAAGTTTTTGGAAAGTGTATAAGAGACTAGTTAATGTGAGCTAAAATACCACTTCTAGTAACAGTAAAGCAATACCTATTCATTATAGAAAATGTGAAAATAAAGTAAAAGATATTAAAATATCACAAATAGTATCATACTCAATAAATACTATAATAATTTTTAATATTTTAAATTTTCAGTCTTGTTTTTTGAAAATACATAAATATATATTGTTAAAACGATTTTCCTCCCTCCCTTGCTCCTTTTTTTTTTTTTGCTTTTTTGCTTTCCTCTCTAATTAAGCACAATTAAGATCATTATATGCACAGTTGTGTAACCCATATTTTTTCACTTAAAATACATGCTGAGCATCTTTCCAGATAAATGCCTACAATTTAGTGCTCAGAAATGAATTCCTAGTTTTTCATCAGGATGTAATTTTCAATTTGGGGTCAAATGCTGCATAGTAACAAATCAAAGTCTTTCAGAACATACTTTTACCTAAGGCGCTTTAAAAAAAAAAAATCCACCGCATTTTCTACTTCTCATCTTTGCTTGCCCACCTCCCCCATCAATTATGAAAAAGTTAAAATTTTCTGCTGCACCTGAGACAACACTTAAATAGCGATAGTTCTAATGGGGGCCGGTGTGTGGTTGTGTACAGGCAGAAGGCTTTCGGCTGTTCTGTGGAAGATAGGAGCTGTTTTCCTGGGGTCCTTTTCTAAACTGGGACGATCCTGCAAGGAGGACAGCAGCAGCCACTTGGGCCCCACCCGCCTCTCAGGATGGGAACTGGCCCCTGATTTTAGAAAGGCCACCCCTAACCACACCACAGAGACAAGCTGAAATGATGCTACCTGGAGACCACACAAAAACAGATCCCGAGCCCCCAGTCCGTCTCTGTTCTGCCGCAGAGCTGACGTGATCTGACCCAGGATCAGTCTCCCTTGCAGGGGACAAGAGCAGTCAGATCTAACAACCGTACACCACTGCTTCAATAAGGCAGGAAACGGGAAATCTGCAGCTGGAGGGTTTTATAAAGAAGATGCTTCCAAGACACCAGAACTAATGAATGTCAACGGACCGATTCCATTCTATGCCATTAAGCAGAGCACGCCCTTGGACACAGAATACCAATAGGAGAACCATGCCCAGTGATCCCTGTCGCTTGGTGATTCCTTTGAAGCCCCACTGGAGTGCGGACAGAGAGCCAAGACATGTCTTTAACTCTTTGCTGGACCTGCCTGTATGATTACAGGAAGACACAGCATCTCACACATCCAAGGTTAGCTCTTGGATGCCCTTGCCTACAGGGAGGGCTGTACCTAACTAACCAAGCCCCTAAAGGCAGCTGCCTACTCTGCTTAGTTGCCAAGACAGAAGGTTGTTCAAAGGCTCCGGGAAACCTTTCCAGGGGCTTAGCACCTGAGTAGGTCAGAGCGCTAACCCCATCTGATACTGAAAAATGGTCTCTGGCCTTGTCATCAGCAAAAGAGAACACTATCCTTGCAAAACTATTCCTTTGTACCCTTAACTCGTGTATCCTTCCTTGTCTTGCAAAGGGATTGATTAATTGCTGACAGTAGGATCCTATTCAAGTTAGGTGATCATTAAGATACAGAATCCAAGGGCAGAAGTGTGGCTGGGTCTCAGGAGAACCTAGAATTTGTAATATTTGCAACTTGTAAGTTATAAATGTGTTTTATGTGAATAACCAAAAACAAGCAAACAAACAACAAAAAGCAAAAACTGGCTTAAACAATCAAAATTCTTTTTACTTTTCTCATTAAATAATTTCAAAAGTAAGTAGTCATCCACATAATTAGGAATTCAGAGGTGGGACGTCTGTCCCCATGGTTGCAAGGTGACTGTTGCCTATCCAAGCGTGCAGCCTGTGTCCACTCTAAGAGGGAGGGGTAAAGGGCAAAGGTTAAAGGGAAAAAGAAAGCTGAACACATCTAACCTTTGGAAAGCTCTCCTAGAGGTTTTACCCAATGACTTCTTGGTGGTCAGAATTTTGTCACATGGTCACCTAAAAGAAATATGAAAGAAAGGTCAGCTGAGAGAAAGATGAGGAACCTTTTTTTTTTTTTTAAGTAAACATATTGCTACTTGGAGTATACCCTGCTAAAGAAGAAAGAGGAAAGGAAATTGGGTAGCAGTTGTCTCCTGCTACACAACAAACTATCCCAAACCTAGTGGCTAAAACAGCAGTCACCTTCTTTTCTCATGACTTTGTGGGTCAGGGCTTAGTGTGGATGATTTATCTCTTTTGCAATGTCTGGGGCTTCAGCTAGGATGACTCAACCATATGGGCCGGCCAAGTGTGGGTGGACATCTATCTTCTCATGTTAATGACTGGGGTGGCTGGACTAGGTCTGGGTGACCTGAGACAGGTCCCTCTCCATCTGGGGCTTGGTGTGGTTGTGGGCTGAGGCCCTGCAGTTCCCCTTCACATAAACTCTCCCTTGTTCATGGTCTTTGCTGTGCAGTCCCCTAACCCACACATCTTTCTGTGGTAATTGGCTCAAACCAGAAACTGCAAGGACTCTGAAGGCCTGTCCTGGAAGTCACACAGCATCACTCTAACACGTGCCACTGATCGGAGCAAATCATAAAGCCAGCTGGGCTTCAAGGGAGGGAAAGCAGACCCTTCCTGCTGCTGGGGAGAGCAGCACGGGCCGTAAGACAGGACACCACCTTTGCTGAGCCCAGGCCTGAGGCTGCTCTCTCTCTCTGTCTCCCTGGCACTTGGCCTCTGTTTTTCTCTACAGATCTGTTCCTTGTTCCTCAGCTTTCTCTTTTCCTCTGAGCACCTAGTTCAAACACAGCTGCCCTACAAAGGTGCCATCCGTCCTGGACTTTTCTGTGTTTTATGAGTTCTGAATCTCTAGCCAACTAACTGGAATTGCTGAATCCCTATACCTCTGCAAAGTAGCGGAGGAGCAGGTAAGAAATCAGTAGGCAGTCCTTTTCTCTACCCCAGAAATTCCAACTTCTTTAGGCATTTCATGAACGTTTTTCTGTAGCTCATTTGGGAACTAACCTTCAAGAAAAAGACACTACCCTATAGTAGGTATTCGACTGTGTGTGCGGATATGGCTGATATGAAATAGTGGCATGAAAACTATCTAGAGAGCTTTAAAGGAGTAGTTTATGAAAGCATAGTTCACTATTTTTTTTTAAGCCAGAAATCAAAGAAAAACCAATTTCCATCACATGCGTGAGAGGAGTTATTTATTTATTTTTTAACCTTGATGCCTCCCCCTACCCCCATGTACACATGCACACGCGCCATGGCCTGGATTCATTCGTTTATAGATGAAGTTCCCATTACCAGTAAAAGTATTGTTTCCCTAAACAGCAGAGAAACAAGCATCAGAGTCCATTCATTCACCCTGTCCAAACGAAGGACATTGTGCGTATAGATAATCGTTGCCTTTACCAAAATGCTATACAAGTCCTTCTAGTCCAAGGATAGGTGACAGAGATCTAGGCATCTCCCAAAGTTTGGAGATCATTGAAGTAAGATTTCTTAACCTGAAGTTCAAGGAAAGCGTGAACCCTCTGAAATAATATACATGTTTTACCATGTGTGTTCATTTTTCTATAGCTGAATTCATCAGATTCCCCAGGGGTCTATGAACAATTTCCTCCTCCCAGTTCAACCCCTGCTCACTCCCACCCACCACCACCAATAATCGAGACCTATTGAAAATGAACATACACCCTGGCATTGTGATGAATATAGTCAGCTAACTGGAATTACCGAAGTTGGCCACAGTGTGTGCTTGTTTTTGTTTTTCATAAAGGTCTGCTTGTGCGGGGGTGCTTATTTCTGGCATGTGAAGGACAGATGTAAAAACAGTCACCAACAAAAAAATGTCAGTGTCAAGGAATCTAGAGCCCAGTGGAAGCAGGAGTCGAGAGCTGATGGCTGCACATTCTTCTGCGGTTGAAACAGAGAGGAGAGGTACAGACTTTTAAGGTTGGTCTCACAACCAAACACATCTGCTTCACCGCTCCCGGGGGGAGGACTGAAGCGTCTCAAGCAGGAGCCCTTGAGCTCTGCCTTATCTGCACGAGACGCGTTTATACTTGCCAGCCAGGTTCCAAGGAGGACCCCGTCTTGCTGCGTTGTTGTCCCAGGACAGGGGCTTTCAGAAGCGGGGGATGGATTGCTGGGTGGTGCCATAAGCTTTCCTCCAAACTATGATTCTACTTTCTTCTTGGCCAAGTGTGGCTGGGACTGACGCTCTAGCACCAGCGAAGGGGATCCTCCCTGCCAGTAATCACAGGCCACCTCTCCCCACTCAGCCCTTCTCAAGATATATTCACGCTGTTCTCGGGGCTCAGATTCTCATGTGAGATCTCGGTCTCTGCTGGGTGTCCCTTGTCTTCCTTTGTTAATGCTTCTACTTTTTGCGCTGTGCAGTAGAGGTGGGGCCCCATTTACTAAACATAGCCAGCAAACACCCGTGGGCAGAAACTACCAGAAGGGATGTACCCGGGGAGGGCAAATGGCAAGGGGGAACTCCAGAGAAGTTGTTTTCTTCCTCCAGCCACAGGCCCCTCTGTCCCCTTTGCAAGAACTAATTTCTGCCAGCTAAATAGCAAAGGGGACATCAATTTCCTGTCAATGGCAGCAGCTTCAACAGTTCCTGTCCTTCATTCAAGCATCTGAATGCTTTGCCTAAATCGCACATTTCTCATTTGGTGCACCTTTGAAAGCCTGCTCTGTCGCTGCTCACGATCTCAGAGCGGACCATTTGTGCCAGCTGTGGATGGGGGCGAGCTGCTCCACAGCGGGGCAGGGACGCAACCAAAACGAGGCCTCGAAACATGCTCAGCTTCCTTTGGGGGACAGAAACCGGCTTCAGACATTGGGCTTGTAAAAACTGAATTTTGTGGAACAAATTTAGAAACTTATTACCTGAATCTATCTTAGAAAGTTATTATCATTTTTAAGAGGCATAGAAGAGTTTCTGTCGTTTTCTAAAGGAAGGGGCTGGACGTTGGCCACACCCCCATCGAAAGGTGAGACCTTTAGCTCTGGACTGTTCCCGAGTTTTCAGTTAGCTTCTGTTGCTGCTTCTTAGCTGTAACCGGGGACTCGGAAGGACACCTCAGCAACTCACCTGCCTCAAGCCCATGTGACTCAGTGAGTAAAAACAATTCTATAGTTATAAGCTTTTATATAAATTCCTGGAGCTAGTTCTTGCTGCAATGCTATGCTATAGGTATGAAGAGCTCCATTCTTCAGATGCAGAAACTGAGGCCCAAAAACACTAGGGTGCTTGCCCAAAATCACAGGACTAGGAAGCGCCTTTGCATCTGGCTTGTTTTCAGGTCTTTTGAATAGAGTCCAAGATACAGACAGTCCTCTCGGCCCCAAAGCAGCCCCACTCCCAGACACCTCAATCTGGAGTTCAGCCTTTTGTGAGAAGACTTCAGGTGCTGAACACCAGGGGTGGTGGAATTTCCTTCTCCAATGTGTGTGCCTTTGGCCTGGACTGGACACACCGTATGTTTTAGTCCCTTGGTCACTGGAGGAAGTAGACAGTGATGAGAGTGTTCTGAAGACTTAATTAATTAATGTCTTTAACATCCGGCTGCCTTGGGCAAAGTTCTTACTATGCTATGGAATCATGGACAGAGACTCTAGCTTTTCAATTGCAAAAGCCCTTTATTAAAAGGGAGAGTGTGTTGGGGGGGTGGGCAAGGGGGGCTGGATTGTGGGGGCTCTTCCAAGAAGGCAGCCAGGCAGGCGAAGAAGAAAGATGGGATCACAGAGCAGAAAGCTGGCCCTGTGCAGGGCAGGCTGGGCTGCCTCAGGGAGCTTGCAGGGACCAGGAAGGAGGGGTGACTCAGATGGGTGACCTTGGGCAGGGCAGCCTGTTCCCTCATTGTGCAACAACGTCGCAGCGGGGCAGCACCGCCCACTGAGACTTGACGTCTCAGCCTCCGAGATAAACAAGGCTAAACGAATTAGCCAGGGGAAAAAAATTAATTGAATTTTATAGAGAGAAGGTTTTGCTTATCTGGTCTTTACGAACAAAACAGAGACAATCTGGAGTTGTCTCGGGCTTCTCTCCTTTACAAATCGCCTGCAACCCACCGCACTGAGCGATGCTGGGCTGCAGCTTGTCCTGCAGCTCACATCCATCCAGAGGCTGTGGGTTCAAGGCCTCCTCCGAGACTGCTTTGTATTTGCCACCGCCGCCCGGGGATGACTTGGATGTGTTGGCCACGTGGCTTAACCTCATTTCTAACCAGACTCGTAATCCTGTCTCGTTGATTACAGAGAGGGGTGTGGGGTAGAGGGAGGAGGTGGGGGTCACCAGGGACAGGGTTGGTGCATCACAGACATGCTCAGGGGCTGCCCTTGGGCCTGGAATGTGCCCCTTGGATCTCAGCGGAGAAACGCACACTGCTTTCCGAGGTGGAGAAAGCAGGAGGCCAAGGCTTCAGGGTGGAGCTTCAGATACATGAAGCTGGCATTTCGTATATCTGAGCAAGGTGAACTGATGAGGTTGCAAACAGCAAGGTTTCTGTTTTCTCTGTTTCGCCTGCCAATCTTGTCTCAGCGCTCAGGGACTCTGAGATGTGCCCCTCAGCTGTTCCCATCACCGTCTTTGACGAGTCTGCCCCAACCACACAGGCCGTAGACCCATCAGCTAGATGCTGTGTCTGGGAGGTGCTGCCACACACAGACTCTGTCTCCTCAGCTTGGGGGTCAGTCCCAGCTGAGGTCAGGGGTGGGGCTCAGGTGAGGACTTTTCTCTTTTGGCCACAGAGAGACGTGAAAGATGCCTTGCAGAAGTTGAAGCTGAGAGAGAGAGAGAGCAGAATAGAACTGCTAGAAACCTGAGGGCCTCCACTTGCCTTCTCTGAAGGGGTCACACTAGCGGTTGGAATGGAAACTTGATCAGTATGTGGGGAGAGAAGCAACCTGGGAAATAGGGCTGAGGCAAGAGCCATGAGACATGAGGTCTACGGTTTGTGATTTGGGCACATAGGAGAAGACCACCCAGTCTGCCTGTGTCAGGATCAAATTCAGGTCCCAGGAGAAGCTGTCTGACGTGCCTTACCAGAGGAACCCTTCTTCGTCTTCATCATCAGATAGGGCTGAAGACTGCTACTGGAAGGATCTTTCCCCCTTTCCTCACTCACCCCATTTCCACCCTGTTCCTTGCAGGTAGGAGGGTTGTCTGCTGACAGGGAGTTTTGTGGGCCCCATTGCAGTGTTTTGACTGCAGCACGTTCTATCAAAGCATTGGGACGCCCTGGGAAGTCTGGCTTAGAGTCCTGGGCCCAAGCTCGTCAGGGTGTCAAGGGGTGGAAGTGTGTAGGGAGTGGGGTTCATAGCAGGAGTCCCTAGGCTCCCGAGCAGGGCCCAGGAGGGCTCAGCCTATGTTTTTGTCAGGGACTCTGCAAACACGAGGCGACACTGGATTCACGCTCTCTGGGTCTCTGTTTTCTCGTCCATCAGAAATGACCGGTCACCCTCAGGAAGTCATATGAGATTGATTTTGAAAAGCTGGCAGGCAGGATTCGGCTGTGCCACCCAGCAGAGCTTCTGGGGAAAAGTCACAGGAAATTCTAAAGGCTCTTAGGGTTATTGGTCAGCCTTGGCCCATGGAGCATAACATGTCATCAGAACTGGGGTCCAAGGTGTCCCAAAGTTCTTAGTGTTCTAGCGGTGAAGACTTGGATTGTGAAACACAGTTCATGCTTCCTCAGGGCTTTTTTAGGAACCAGAGACTCTTCCGGTCACTCCTCTTCAAAACAATCTGTGGTACAAGCTCTTATTCTCCCCATGTTGCCGACAAGGACATATGGAGACACACCGAGGTTAAGGATTGTCCCTGTGACTGTAATGTTAGTAATTGGCAGGAGCAGGACTCGAACTCATGAAGTCCAGTTTCAGAACCTGAGGGTCGTGGGGAGAGCCCAGTGGAAGACTGAAGTGGTCAGGGTAATACTGCAGTAGAAGCCTCTGTCCTGGGGCTGACACCGTCAAATCACTTAGGTGCTGCCCTTCACCTCTGGGCCATAGGTCCCTCCCCTTTACAACAAGGGGTTTTGCAAACAGCCCTTCTTTCTCTAAAAATATAGACCATGGTAGTTCAGCTGTAGTGGAGAACAAGGTTTTCCTGTAGAGAAGCGGCACAGTGCTCAAAAGTCACCAGAAAAAAACCCTTGTGTTGTAATAACAACCACATGCAAACTACCACCTACCTCCACAGCTAACGTTCATTGATACTTGTTAGGTGCCAGGCACTAAGCCCTTTGCAGGCATGACTTCATTTAAGCCTCATGGTAGACCCATGGCATAGGTACCATCCCTGTTTTGCAGGTGCAGCAACTAAGGCCCAGAAAAGTTAATTAACTTGCTCAAGGTCACACAGCTCATAAGTGATGAAGTCTGAGGCATTTCTTCCATCCCTCTCTGCCCTGCAAGCACACTTCCTTCCACCTGACACCTAATACCACAGCTCACTCACCCAAGATCTACAGAGAAGGCAGCATTTGGGTTCACACAAGAACAAGCTACCCAAGTCCAATTTGCGCCACCAGTTGGTGATAGATATTTGGCATGTGGAGACTTCTTTTCAGGCCACCTGGGGGCTGAAGATGGCTTCTGAGGATGACAGGACAACTCTGGGACCCTGTTACCCAAACAGGTCAGCTTCAACAGGCAGGCTTTCACCCGGCTCCTAACTTTAGGCTTCTTAGAAACTCATATTGGACGGATTTGTCCCCACTTTCTTCCCATTTGATTAAATATTGAACTTATGTGTTAACAGGAAGACAGACCCCAAGCAGGCCTTGCATTGATGGTTAATTGTGGTCAATATTTTCCAGTCAACTTTCAAGTGCGGACTAGAAAACTAGTGTAGGATCCATGGAGTAGGGAGGGGAAGAGGAAGGCCTGGATTTCTAAGTGCTGAAAGTGATAGGGAACAGAGTGGGCACAAGGTAACCTTCCCGTCAGGAGATGCAGACAATGACTGTCCACAACTATAGAGGGCAGCCCTGGACCCTAATACTGACATCACTTACCCCACTTATTGGCTGGGGAGAAGATGAAGAATGAAACGGTGGAAGGTCTATCCATACTGGTAATCTGCTGTGACAAACAACCCCAGTGCTCAGCAGTGGCGTAGCCCCCACATGTTATTTTTCTCTAGCTTCACTGACATCACAGCCCCATGGGAGCTATAGGCTGGTGGGTAAGGGCTCTGGTCCACCTAGCCATTTAGGGATCTAGGCTCTTTCTACCTTGTGTCTGTGGCGTTCCCTCAGGCCGCGAGTGCTCCACGGTATTCTCTGCATCTGGCAGGTGCAGGAAGAGAGCACATGAAGAAGGCAGCCCTGCGCTCACCGCCTGGCTAACATACCGCATTTCCTTTTGTGTTCCAGTGGTGGGAGCTAATCTCGTGGCCCCATCTACATGCAAGGAGACTGCAAGTTAGTCTGGTGATGCTACCAAGAAGGTGAGAAATGGGGTTGGTGAGCCCGTCCTTGTAGCTGGCACATTGAACTTCTGGGTTCCCCAAAAGTTGATTCCCATGAACTTCCTCAAATACTAATAGAATCTACGATCTGAAGGTCTTAGGAACACACCAGGGGAATTGTGTCTTTCCCCCTTAAAATGTACGTAAGAGTAGAGAGAAAAAAGAAAAGCTACTTCGTGGTTTTGTGGTGGCAAAGAGTGCTTTAATAACCATCCTTGTGGTTCTTGAGATCACCAGACTTGGCTGGTTCTGTGGCCAGCTTGCTGGTGGAGGTGCTGGGGTTTTCTGCAGTTGTTTCACAGTCATGGCTGCTTACCTACCCGTGGCTGTGACCTCGTTTTCGTGTTTTCCCGATCACGCTGGCATCCTGATTATGGCGCGGTTCTGGAGCTGGCAGCTGAAGCACAGCCTTCTGCGTTTGGCAAGCAGCTTCTCAATGGTAATAGCGGCAGTAATTCCCTCGGTATCCAGGTTCCGCAATGTGGCTCTTGAAGCTGTTTTCAAAAGCTCCTCCTGTTTGTTCAGCTTTTCCAGCCCTCTGTAAGCCCTTTACTCAACGCCCTCTAAGAAATCACCTTCTGCCAAACTGGATAGAGTAGATTCTCTTCTCTGTACCTGAATCGTGATGGACTTCAGTCAGAGAAAGCTGTCACCAAGCTGTTAAGAGTGTCCAGGCTGATGACAAAGGGAGTGGGGACAAAGAGGAAAGGACACATTAGAAAAACATTTGGGAGGTAAAATGAACAGTACCTGGTGATTGACTGGGTAGCAGGGCTGGGAAGTGAGAAAGAAGTACCGGTAGTTGCTAAGATGATTCCGTATTCTGACCTGGGGAGTTGGTGGAAGAAACGTGTACATAACCACGATCGGACTTTCGGAGAACAGCAAGCTCGGGGGCAGGAGGCAATCCAGGTACTCAGAGGGTAGTCAGCAGTTTTTCTATTGAACTATTTTCTGTTTTTCTATTTAACTCAGCTGTAAATGCCCACATAATCACATAATCATTTGTTAATACTCATTTCTTCTCTAAATCTGTGAACTCCGTGACAGTAGGTAGTACATCTTCTTCATACCTGGCACAGAGTAAATGGTTGATAGACGTTTGCTGAATGTTGAATAAATGAACTGCATGTTGGTTAATAAAAATTGTAATAATCACACTCAGCACTATCGAGATGAGTGGTCTCATGTGCTGCTGCTATGAATAGCAATTAAACACTCAGTAAACTTATGTGATGATGATGATGATGATGGTGATGATGTGGTGTTAGACCAGGAACTTCTTTCTCTGTGCTTGAAAAATCAAGCCAGAGGCATAGAATTTTATCAGCATTCCCCCAAACCCAGAAAAAGAGGCCAGAATCTCCTACTTCAATCAGATTATACTTCTGTTGCATATTCATTAAGTGTCAATTGTGTAGTAGGCTTACTAGGAGGTTTTCCCAGGTGTTTTCAAATGGAAAGACTTCTGTCGCTCTCTCATATACTTAGTGCCGCTGCCAGCACTTGTAAATCAAAGGCAAAGTTGACTCCAGCAGCTCAGAGGAAAGCATACCCTCAGCCAGACCGATTTCCTGCAGCTGCTCACAGGGGACAGCAGCAACCTGGCCATTATGTGCCATGTGGCCATTAAACCGGGCTGTGATTGGGGCAGGATTCGTGCCTGCCTGTCTTGCTCCCTCACTGCTTTACTGTGGGTTTGCTGTGCAGGCAGTGCCGATTGCTACACGGTACCTCAGAGGGGATTGCTCTCATCCATCAGCCCCATGACCCTGTTTAAAACAACAACGTGTGGCTCCCCCTTAACTTCCTGAAGTGAAATTCATAGATGTTGTAACCTATATGCATGCATAATTTTACACAAACCAATATCTTGCCTCACCGTTCTATCTAGACACTCAGAAAGTTTGCTTGGTGATGATGATGATGGTGGTGATGATGATGATGATGGTGGTGATGGTGGTAGTGATGATGACATGTGTTTGACCAGGAGCATCTCTGTGGTTAGAAAATCCAGCCACAGGTATTTCCACTAAACCCAGAAAAATAGGGGATTGGAACAAACAGACCCTAGGGCCTAACCAATTTGAGTAGTCCCTGAGTCTATAAATTTGAAGCACTACCCTAATCAAGCTAGTACAATACATGTGTTTGTATGTCTGGGAATTCTAATGGGGCCTGTAGCCCTTTCGACACTGGCTATGTTACAAGGAATTATAATTTTTTTAAAAACTTTCATGCTTATTTATTTTTTTAATTACTTATTTTCATATATACATTTTAGTTTTATAATTCGAGTATAAAACAGAGAAGTCTCACTCTTATTTCCATTTCTCTTCATCCTGTTAAGTATTTTTATGAGTGTCTTATTTATTCTTACAATGTATGAGGGCTGTCCAGAAAGTATCCAGCCATATAATATAAAAAGTAGAGGCATTTATGGCTGAATTTTTTTCCAGACAGCCCTTGTATCTTTATTCTAATACCAATTAATATTTTGAATTCCCTTCTTTTCTTACACAAAAGGCAACTATACATATATTTTTTTTGTTGGCATTTATCTTGTGAGTGAAGTTGAGTGCCTTTTGTATTATATATTTCAGGACAATTTGTACTTTGTCCTCCATGTCATGTGCGAGACTCATTTTTCCTCTGTTGAGTTTTTGGTCTTTTCTTCTTGGTTTTTATAAGTTCTTTATTTATTAGGGAGACTAACAGGCCAAAAATATTTTAACACTTTTTCTTTTGTCTCTTCATGGTTTTGAAATTATTTTAAAGTATGTACTAGTAACTATTGAAATTATTTATTTAATAAATAAGCATAGTGAATTCCATTTCATGCCAGCTGTTGGTGGTAAAAAATGAACAAGATAAGGGAGCTTCCCTTGAAAAATGACCAGTCCAGAGGAGGAGCTTAAAATCTAGTCTAGTGAAAAGTATATTATTAATAATATCCTACACTGCAGTAACCCTCTAGAGTTTGCAAACCACTGTCACATTTATCATCCTTTTGGTACCTCACAGATCATTTCTAAGTTTGCATTAGTTAGGTTTTTAGTTGGACTGTAGTGAAGGAAAACTGAAAATAACAATCTTTTAAAGAAAACAGAATTTCTCTGTCCCAGAAGAGCTTTAATGAATGATCCAGGCTCATCTTGGCCTCCAGAAACCCAGGGTCTTTGCACAGCCTCAGGCTCATGGCCCAACATAGTGGCAAAGGCACAAACTTGCTATCTCTTAATTCCAGGAAGCTTCTACAACCCCTTCCACTTATACCCCATTTAGCCAGAACTTAGTCACATGACCACATCAAATTGCAAGGGAGGCTAGAATTGTCCCAGGTTGCCATGTGCGAGCTAAAAATGCGAGCTCTATTACCAATGAAGGAGAAAGGATATTGAGGTTCAACTACACATTTGCCAGAAAAATAAACACAGACGTTGTCACTATCCTCATTTCATAAAGGATGAAGACACAGGTACAATTACCTTCATCTTTTAAATGTTATACTGAGTACATCTCATCCCCTTGGATACCTCCCAAAAAGAATAGTAAAGAGAAAAATAGTATAAACCCATAACAGTAAATAGTATGGAGAAGGGGCATTATCAGTGGATGAGTGGTTTTAGAAAAATTTTGCCAAAAAATGCATGCCAGAAACTTTGATGGAGTTTGCGGTAAAGGATGGAGTCCATCTGCCTAGCAGAGCCGGAGAGAGGTTGGCTGTGAGGTGGCAGGTAAGGCAGAAGGGAGGCCTGAGAAGTGGAACTGAGAAGGGGCGGATTGAAGGTCCACATATGAAACAGTTGTTACCCCCCACCCACCCACCCCCTTCATAGAATGCATGACAGCAGGAAATTATCACCAGTTTAAAAAGAAAAGGATTTGTCTAGCACTAAAGAAATTTTGTAAATGGTCTGAGAATTACTTGCACAACTGGTATGGTTTTTGGTACTACAGAATACAGTTCTTCATATTCTTGTTTTCAGAAGTCTCCAGAACAGATTCAGCTCCCTGTTTGATACACTAGAAAAATTCTATCAGCCAACAAGTTCTATGTACACCGAGATCCTAGTTTCTACCTCCTCCTTCTTAAATACCAATGGACAATTAAGGTTAAAAATAATAGCAACCTGAAAATGTCACCCTGATGAAATAGAAATAATCCAAAAACAGAAGATAAGTTTAAAATTTTTTTCCATTAATGTCTTCAGAGTCAAGGGACCATGCAATTTATCTAACCTGGGCCAATTTTGTAAGTTATGTAGAGAATTGTTAATATTTATTTCAGGACAGCAGATATAAACCAGGATTATCCTTGACAAACCAAAGTATATGATTACTGTATTGGACTGAATTTTTGTGTCCCTTCAAAATTCATATGTTAAAATCCTAATTCCCAACATGATGGTATTAGGAGGTTCCGCCTCTGGAAGGTCATTAGGTCATGAAGGTAGCGCTCTTACCAGACACTTAATCTGCTAGGATATTGGACTTCCCAGCCCACAGAACTGTGAGAAATTAATGTTTGATGCTTTACACCTACCTCCACCCCTTGTTTATGATATTCTTTTCATAGTAGCCCAAACTGACTAAGAAAATCACCCTACTCCAGAAATATTTGGATAGATATTACAGGTATAAATGAGAACAGAATGCTGAGAAAAAGGAACACTCAATGAAACTAAGAGTTCTCAGAAAATTAAAAAAAATATGATTGCAAGATTAAAAGTTTAATATAAATGATAGAATATAAAGTTGAGAAAATCTTCCAGAACATAGACAACAAAGAGAATAAGATGAAATATATGAAGGAAAAAAATCACAGAAAATCAATTCCAGAGTCCTGGCATCAACTTTTCTTAGGAGTTCAAAACAGAGAACAATGAAAACACAAAGGTAAGATCATTAAGGACATAGAAGAAAAGTCTCAAAATATTCCACACAGAAGAGCTACCAAATGCCCAGCATGAAGGAAAAAAAAAAAAAATTATTCTGCTTAGACACTCACGCTGTAAAATTTCAGAAGGCCACGCATGAAGGCGATTCTAAGAGGTTCCGAAGAGAAAAAGAGTCCCCTCCAAGGAAAGAGAATCCAACAGGCATCAGACTTCTAAACCAAAGCCACTGATGCCAAAATGCAGTAGAATAAAGTTTTTAAAGTTCTGAGAGCAAATTATTTTAAAACTAGAATTCTATGTCAAACCAAACAAACATTTAAGTGTGAACACCTAATAAATTGAGCTTTAGATATTTAAGGATGAAAGAAGTTTACTACCAAATTTCTATTCTGAGAAAGTTACTTGAATGTGTCAGTGTCAGTAAAACAAAGGCAAAATTCCAGACCAGGGAGAGTTTTTAAAGTAAGAAATCATGGAATTTACCCTGGATGCCAGGTGTCAGCTGACCTAGCAAGCCATTCATTAGTCACATTAAAAGCAAGTATCAGTGACCTCTAAGAAAAATAATTTCAAGAAGAATGAAATAGATTCCAAGAAATAACTAGAATGAGGAAAAACTCAATATGATAAAGAAGATATATGTTTCTTCTACCAACAAAAGAGGAAGATAGAAACTCCAGGAAAAACAAAAATTTGTACAGTTAAGCCCCAGTTCAAATATTAATAGTAACTAAACTGCAATGCAGCCCTATTTGGAGCAATGGGGTGAGTGTGAGAAAGAAGAACCTATGTGTTCTTAACGCGGAGTTATTTTGCTTTAGGTGGCCCTGGGGTCATGATATTGGAACCATAGAGAAGAAATGTAATCAAGGCGCACTGCTTAACTCTAGCAATATTTACATAGCCTTAATGTAAGCCCTATTTTTTGGTTTTCAGTCTTTAGAATCAACCTATAAACAAAGCAGAAGAAACTTGATTGTGGTTACAGAATTTGGGAGGTAGAGAGGAAGAACAAAGAGACTTTCTGCTTCTATCTTTATCTTACTGAATGGATAGTCAGTCATTGACTGTGGATGGAACAAGAATTAGAGGTTTGTCTACAGTTACAAGAGTAACAGAGCAACTAAAATAGCTAAAATGGTCCCAACTTGGTGGAGGAGTGGGGGACAGAAATTAAAACTTTATGTACCCTAGAAGGAAGTGGATAGATAATGTCTACTAAGGTTGTTGATCAAGACTTAACAATGTAAACACGTTATTTGGAGATACAGAAGAAACCACAAGCAGAACTAAAAACAGAAACTGGTTAAAGGCTATCATCATGGGAGCAGAATGAGGGTGGAGAGAGGTGGGTTGGGGTACCATTTCTTTACATTCCAAAACCTTTTGGACTATTTGATATTTTCATCATGAGCATGAATCACTCTGATGAAATTTGAATTGAAGCCCTCGAAACCTGTTTCACTGCAACTTCCTAAAAATACTAAAATTGATTGCATATCATGCGAAATAGTCACAATAAAGTGAGAGAAAGCAGAGAAACTTAGAAGTTACGTGATTTATCCCAATTCACACTGGCCCATGGCCTGGAAATGACACAGATGAGATTTGAACACAATTCTTGCAATACAGTGCCTGACTCACAGGGCCGTGGTGAGAAGTGAGCAGATGTGAATGAGAACATGTTCTGTGGAACGCTATTTTCAGCTATTTTATTTGCCCGTATTCACCAGTTATCCATGAGGGCCTCCTCATTTCAAATCTTGTTTTAGACTTTGATGGGATCTGAATAAAAACATAAGTAGCCCATGTGACAGATTAAGACACACTTTACATATTGGAATGTCTTCTAAAAGACAAATTGTAAATTGAATCATATTTCAAATTCACGTGAGATACTTCCCATCGAAAAGGATGGGGAAGTCACACCTTTAGCCAGCGAGCACTCCTGCGGGAGCATTGTGCTCTGGTGCATGGAGATTCACCTGCGCTGGCCCTGGGTTTCAGAAGGTGCATCTCATTCAGTCTGCCCCCAGCTGGTTAAATGGAGCAGTGCAGTCCCCATCTGCCTTCGAGCCCCCTGCCTGACTCTTCCAGTGTGCCCTGCTTTGCTTCTTCACCTTCACACTTGCTCCTGGTACTTTTGAGGCATATTTCTGTCCACTTGCCTGGCTCAGTGATCTGACACCCAACACCTTTTCAGAACCATTCACTCTTTCCACAGGGACCTATATGTCCACTGAGCTAGCCACTGTTGGGGCTACATGACTAAGGCCATCTCTGTTGGAGGAGTTGAGGGTCTTAAATGAGGTAATACCAACTCTCAAAAGAATTGCCTTTTCTACACACCCACTCCAGGCAAGGATGGAGCTGCCCCAGTTTTGATCCTAGGCAGTTTCTTTGCACAGACAGAACTTCCTCCCTGTCCTCCTCCCATAGAGGTGGTTTTGCCTATCAAAGGGGATCATTCTCTCCTAGACCCAGCTTCTTATCTGAATTTATTGCTTCCTGGTTAAACAAGGATTAGAATATTGAAAACTACTTTAAGTGGGGAACCTGATAGGAAGCCTTAAAGCAAGTTTGACCAACGCATGGCCCATGGGCTACAGGCAGCGCAGGACAGCTGTGCACACGGCCCAACACAAATCCGTAAACTATCTTAAAACATGAGATGTTTTTGTTTGGTTTTTTTTTAGCTCATCAACTATTGTTAGTGTTAGTGTATTTTCTGTGTGGCCCAAGACAATTCTTCCAGTGTGTCCCAGGGAAGCCAAAAGGTTGGCCACCCCTACCTTAGTGACTATAATTTGGAAAACAAAATCAAATTATGTGTAGCCATTTACATAGCAAGGAGGCCATTATGGAAGCAATCTACGTTTCCTTCTAGGAGGTAACATGCAATCACCTAGTTGAGTCCTGAGAAATAAAATACAGACTGACGATGCTGGGCTTCAGGGTGTGGGTGAGGGTGGGACAGTGCTGAAGAGGCCCTCACTGCCTCCTCTTTTCCAGACTGTTGAGAGGACTTGGTATAGTTGTTGAATGTTGGCTTTGGTCTGGATCAGACTGGCCTGGAGGCAAGTAAGCTTTGCCAGGTGGTGGGGAGCTGGCCTACGCTTCGGTCCAGGAGACTCACCTGTGGTCCTCATTGACAGGTATTTTGGCCTCCGGGGAGGAAGAAGCTAAACAGGTCTTCTTTGAGTCTACAGAGAAGGAACCCAACTGTGTTTCTTTAAGCTCTCTTATGAGGATCCTGGCCAGCTGCCTTTAGAGCCAGTAGGAGACTAGGGATATTCTAGTTAAGCTGTTCTCCGCCCCTGGGAGGCTGCAGAATATGTAAGAGGGCAGGTGTCCATGTGTACATTCATGAACAAGGAGCATGCATGGATCCCCGTTGTCTTAGACATACTACCATTTCCTCATGTATATAGATGCTGTTGTGATTAATAAAATACAAATAATTTTAAAGCATTATTCCATTAACAATGACTTCTTATCATTATGTTGGTTTCTCAAAGGACATTAAAAACACGACCACAGGCCTTTTCTGTGCGTTCCCATTCCTTAACTAGGTTTCTGTATGACACTGGTTGGGCTCTGTTTTTCTTAAAAGCACTTAATTTTTAATTGTATTTCTATTTGTATGCTCATAAATTTTGTGTCTGTCTCGCCCACTAGACTACAAGTTTCATGAGAGCAAGGAATGCATCTTTTTTTCCTCACAAATTGTATTCCCAAATCCTAGTAGAGTGCTTGGCACATAGTAAGTTCTCAGTTTTTAAATATTTGTTAAGTAAATGAGTGAGGTGGTGGGGCTGGGAGGGGGTTGCCAAGAATTATTTTTCTGTGGCTAAAAGTTTGGGAAGCATGGAAAGCAGTAATTTTGCAAATATTTTATAAAGTTTTACACATACCTAGAAGAGCCAAGAGGCGTCCTAAAGAGACATGCTGGTTCATGGCAAATACGGAGGAAATCTCAGCTCCATGGTACTTCCAGCATCATTGTGGATTTCTAATAGCACTTATTTTTGAGCCTGCTCATAAGTAACATGGTGCTGGGCATGATACAAAATAGACCAAGCAGAAGCTCAACTTCCTTGATGATTACAATCTAAAAGAGGGTCCAGTGGCTATTGTATAAAGCATCTTTTATATTGGCACTCTCTCAGAATGATTTTCTGTAAACTATATCCTTAGCCCTCCGGGATGCATAATGGTATCAACCACAAAAAAACCGGCTCATTATAAAGAGAGGAATCCATTTTCTGCACCCCCTTCCCCACTACCTCTGAGTGCCTCCCTGAACCTGAAATTAGACTGTTCTATTTATGGAATGCCAACCTCTAGAGAGAACTATTCTAGGTGCTATGGGGAAATACACAGGCACAGTATCTCTTTAGAAGTGAAAACAAGCAAGTCTACATATATTTTTCTTTGTAGCTAAGGTTGTTTCTCTCTGAAGATCTGTTCTGGGCACTTGGCAGCTGCAGAGTTGACCTGCAAATAAATTCAACTACATTCACAGTTCCTAAAGATGACTGTGATCAGTTCACTCACAAAGGTGAGAAGAAAATATTTTCAGAGAGCGCCGAGGTACATAAGAAAGAGTTGTGTAAAAATAGGTAGAAGAGGCTTTCGGTTGCATAAATCCAACAGAAATTCCTGGCGATTGGGCAGCGACAGTCACTCCAGTATGAAGAAAAATCTCAGCATGCATCCTATGTGGGACCGTGTCAGCAGCCCTGTGAGGCGTGTCATCTCCCTTCCACATTCAATGATTACTGTATTTTCCAGCGTATAAGACTACCGGGCATATAAGACGACCCCCTAATTTTACAGTTAAAACATAGGTTTAGGTCTATATTCACTGTATAAGACTACCCCCCACTTCCGAGGCTGTAGTCTTATACAGCGAATATAGGCTTAAACCTATGTTTTAACTGTAAAATTAGGGGGTCGTCTTATTGCCCGGTCATCTTATACGCCAGAAAACACGTAGCTGATGCCATGTTTCACAAGGGAAGTGAGTGGGGGTATTCAAAGACACTAAACTCTACTCCTGATGATATGGGACTTCCAATTTTGGAGGTCACCGCTAAGAAATAGGGTAACCAGATTGCAAGCAAAAAAATATATATATATATTTTTTGAGATAAAGTTTTGTTTTTTACTTTGTTAACAGTAATATCTGGCTCCTTTCAGTACCTTCTCCCAGGTCACTTAAGTTGGTATATTTAGAGAAAATCTATAAAAAGATACTAGTATTAGTAACTGGGCTGGGTGTAGCAGCTTACTTGGGTTTGGTCTATAAGATAATGCACTTCAGTGACCCTTGACATGTCCACCACCTGAGCATTCTGGCAGGTGACATCACATCGCCACCCATTTCTCTCTGAAGTAGCATTCAATCTTATCTCCCTCTGCTCTGTGATCTTCTTCCTTGTTTCTCTTAAAACAGGGCAGGAGGGAACTGAGTGGACATTGTCTCTCTGTTTTGGTTTTCTTGGCTGGTTGGAAGGGAAGCAGGGTCTGGCAGGTCTACCAGATGTCCGAAGTGGTACCCAGTATTGTAAGTGCAATTGGCTATTTGACCCACCTGACCACCCAGTGAGGGGCTTACTATTCTCTTCATCTTACAGACTTTAAGAATAAACAGACTCAGAAACATTAAGTTTCTTGCCCAGGTCACATAGCTAATACATAGTGGAGGCAAGATTTGAAGCCGTGGTTTTGTATTCCAAAGCCCACTTTCAGGCAGGAATGGTGTTTACATCTACCCAGAAGTCCTAGACTCCATGGAACGTAGCCTTGTGATCAGCTTTAGGGGAGAATGGGCCCTTATGGACCCCATCTCTTCTGTTTGAGGAACTTCTGCTTCTCACCTAGAGGGGTTGGAGGGCAGGATTCCTCTAGGCATTCATTCCTGTGCAGGGAAGAGTGCACACACTGCAAGTTCACCCTTCAGACCTTTCTGTGGAACTGCAATATGTTCTGTTTCATGTTTCCTAAATTATTTGCAGCAGGCAGCTGGGCTAGGTCAGAACCCCAGAGGTGCTCTGGGATTCCAGACAGGGTGGGGGCCGCCACCCTGCGCTCTCTGGCTGGGACTAATACAATTCACAAATGTGGAGCATCTGGGGAATTTAGGGGCGAAAAGGAGAAGCCTGGCTGGATGCGACTCAGATTCCTGGACCTCTGTGGTGTTAGGGAAGTTTCAGGGATGATTTGCCTTTGCTGTGGACTTGATCAAGCGGCCATGTACTGACAGTTCTGTGCTCCAGGCACGGTATGAAGCGCCTCTTACAGGTGTTCTATTCATCCATTTCATCCATTCTGGTGGCATGGAATCCTCTCAACCACCCGAAGGGGCAGGTATCCGCAACCACCGATTACAGATGAGCAAATGGAGCTCAGAGGTCATCAATCACAGCTTTAAAGACAAGTCAGGATTCACATCCAGGTTGTTTGACCCACATGTTCATGTTTTTAACAACAGCATATTTCCTCTCATGAATTTATTCTGAAGCTAATGAACTATCTCAGACAGGCTTTTCTCCACCTCATAGCCTACCCACCAATGTTTGGGCAATTAAAATAGTTGAGTTCACTTATAAGCACAATGGGGAAAACAGCACTTGGGCTTGTCCCAGTTACATGAATTAATTCTGTCTTGGGGTTCTGATGGCAGCATAAACCAAAAAGCCCAGAATCCCATGATGAAATGATATCGTTCAAGCCCTTGGCAGCTTAGCTATTATTTTATGTAAAATATATGCAGGGCTTCTGAGAGCAATTCCTCTCCACCGGCAGACAGGATGAAAAAAATATTAGTAATGATCGGATTTTATGCTATCATGCCAGTATTTATATGCGACATTATTGATAGGAATGCTGCTTGTTTGGAATCTGGAAGGTAAACAGAGTTGGAAATTCCAACCCTCTATTGTGGAAAGTACAAAACCGTGCGCATGGCCATGCAAATGAAGGAACTCTGACACCCCCAACTTTCCATGGGCAATGGCACACCAACATTCCAAACACGCCTCTCTTCCCAAAGACAGCCTGGCTCAGGCCGCGGAATCTGCTCAGAGCCAGCATCAAAGGCTGTGTGAGGCTCGGCATTTGGGACATCTCATTGCAGCTCAGGTCCCAACATGGGGTGAGGTCAGAGAGGGCAAATAACTAAATAGTTTTCTCCAAAACGCCATAGTTGGAATTCTCGCTCCTGTCCTGGGTTCCCTTGCACCCCCCTCCCCCGCCCCTCGCCTGCTGCCACACATCTGAAAGCTTTACGAAGTCCTCCAGGCCCCGGGCCTGACTGGTCCCCCACCCCACCCACCTGCTGCATACAGCATTGGCCGGCTCAGGCATAAAAGAACTTTTCTCCCACAGAGAGGGACAGAGCTGGAGACACGCCCTGGCTATCTATAGAAGGTCTCTCTGGGGGTTCTGCTGACAAGTCACTCCAGATCCATCCTTGGGCTTTATTATGTCACAGGAACCCTGAGTGGAATGCGGAGGATTAAATTCCAAGCCCTTCTCTGCCGGCGGGGCCTCAAGGGAGGGGAGTCAGCAGCTCTCTCCCCGGCTCAGCGGCCATCTGGGCTCTCAGGTGCCCCCTACCGACTGGTTTTGCCCCACTGGCCCTGACGCCTGCAGCAAGCAGTTCAGTGCAATGTGGCTCTTGGCTCTCCTACAGAGTGACAGCCCAGCGACGTGGAGGGGAGGGAAAGACCATAGACGTGACTCTCAGCGCTCACCCTGTGAATTTAAACAAGTTGTTACTCTCCCTGGGCCTTGGCTTCCTCCCCCAAAGAATCCCTGGAACATAAAATTGTGAATATCACTACCAGAGGGGAAAGTTAGGGAGCTGAAGCTACAGAGGAGGTGAGCTCTCAGCGTGTGCTAGGGCTAGCGGGGCTTTGGAGACCCGGGTGGCCGTCACAGGTCTGTGTGAATGGTGATAGAAAAGACACCAGAGCAAAGTATTATACTTTAATGTGGTCTAATTCTTTTAAAAGTCAAGGAAATTGTCAGTTTACTTAAACCTAGCAGCCCTGTGCGTTTCTCATCTGTCATATGGGAGTGAGTAATAATAATACCTACTAGATATGTCTGGTGTGATGACTACATGGGTTAATTCACAAAAAGGGCTTCGAAGGGTGCTTGTATGTAGTAAGTCACCTATTCTGGTTGTTGCTATTATGAGTTATCTATTATTGATGTTGTTGTGATTGTTATTACAAGGTCCCAGAGCTTTCCAGACACAATGCTTTGAAAAGACCACTAGTGTTGGTAACACTTACTGCACATTTCTGACATGCCAGTCATCTGCTGAGCATTTTAAATAATCCCTCATTTTAGAAACAGCAGTAGGTGCTATCATTTCCATCTTTTAAGAATGAAGAACCTAAGCATGGTGACTTGCCCCAGGTCAGAGAGCTGGTAAGTGGCTGAGCCTGCAGGGTCATTCCTGTCCCATCAGAGGTGGCTTGAGCTGGGTTCCTCTCTTGCTATTTGAATGTGTTGGGTCTCCTATGGGGATAAGGGGCAGATAATGACACCTGCTTTATTTCCTTCCCGTGATTGTCTTGAGGAAAGTGCTGTGCAAGCTTACAGTCCATCTGGAAATGGGAGGAATTTAATCTTCATGCAGCAAGGTAAGTCAAAGGAGGGAATATGGAACTAGAGCAGTCGCTAGGAGCCTCCTGGGATCATCCTGGGTCTGTGTTTGAGGACATAGGACATGTTGATCATAAAGACTCCTGTACTCTGGGGGAGGCCCCTTGTGCTGTGAAAAGTTGAAGATTCAGAACTCGTCAGATCTCAAGTCTTTTAATGCCTGTGTGCGCATGCACGTGGGCGCGCTCACGGATGCTTTCAGTAATAATGCATCACTGGACTTCCACCTTAGCAGAGTAAGTGAAACATGTAAACAAATAATAAATTATGCCTGTGCAATGGGGCATGGAAGCAGTAACTATAAAATACTACCCCAGGGACAGAAAGTTTATTGAGACGGTGATAGAAACCCCAATCTCGTTGCCAACAGCATTATTTTTCACCCAGAGGAAGCTGGCAAGGTTGTTACTTCTTGAAAGAGAACTTTATCTTTTCCCTTTTTTAGTAAACACCAGATTTTTTTTTCTTTAAACAATGCAACTCTTTCCTTCTGAAGGGATATTGAAGAGCAGACCCCTTCCTTTGTTATCAAAGGGACACAGGTTGTATAGAATGAAGGAATTCTTGATGGCAAGGCTTTGAGTACTGCTGATCACATCTCTTTCTCGGAAGGCGTTTAGATGGGATATGGACCTTGGTTCCCGGGTGGGAGAGACTGCTCTAACTGTCATGTCTCCTGTGAACCCTGGGTTGAGAGGTAATGTTGCAGACTAGACAAAGCGCTGTCTCCAAAGTGGGGTGTCCCACCGAGAGAGTACTATTCCCATACTATCCATGGGAAGTGAAGAAATAAATAAAATTTTATATTTATTTTTATATTGCCATTACAAACCCATTTTTGCTATTAAAAGTTCAAATATATATATATATATATATATATATATATATATGGAATGATATAATGAACTTCCCAAATACACATATGACCATCATACAGCTTCAAACATTATTAGTTCATGACTAGCCTTATTTCCTCTACTCATCCACTTCCCCTACCCACAACCCCGCCACATTATTTGGAGCAAATCCCAGACACTGTATGTTGGGAAATGCAGTCATATGCATGCTGTCTTTTACCCCCACTTGGTTGCCTAAGAGTGGGCCTTGTACCTGGAACACTCCCTGCCAAAAGATAAAGCGCCCACATACCCTGTGCTGGGCTTATCACTTACTGCCTTGTATGGGAATATTTTTTCCTATTTTAGGCTCCATGAATTTTCCTTTGTTCTGCTTAAGCATGTGCATCAATGGCCCTCTAATATGTTCCCACCATACCCCTCCCTCACCCCTGCCTTCAGTGTTTCAGACTCCATGGGGGAGAGGTGAGCGTCCATGCACTTTGACAGGGGTGCATATAGGACAATTGCCCTTCGTTGGCTGATGGGAGAAGTCGGATGGCCATAGGAGGAACCACACTCACTATTGAAGCTGATATCACTGTTTCCACTTTGTAAGTAAAGTGTGATTTCATCCAGTATTTTTTTTGGCGACTCCGACACCATGATGCAATGGACAAAAGTGTTTGGAGTCCTCCCCTGGAATTGATAGCTGGTGCTCCGTGTTCTGCTGGGCACCCTATCATTACAGCTATAAATATTTCAACATACAGATCTGAAAAACAAGTCCTTCCCCTTTAAAAGCATACACACGATACCACCATTATACTGCTAGCAGCAACAAGATTTCCTTAATATAACTGATTATGCAATCGGTATTCCCATTTCCACAGTTGTCCTATTTTTAAAACTTTTTTACACTTTGAATTGGGATCAAAACAATGTCATGTATTTGTGATGAACAAATAAATATGTCCTTAAGTCCCTTTTAATCTATTGGTCCCCCTCTCAATCTTTTAATTTCTATTTTTACAAAATTATTATTGAAGTACTTGGATTATTTTCCATGGCTAATCTTCTGCAGGCTGGATTTTCTGATTATATTCCCATGGGATCATTTATTATGTGCCTCCATCCCTTATATTTCCTGTAAATGAGAACTCAAGAGGCTCCATCAGGTTCAAATTAAATATTTTTGGCAAGAACAATCTGTAAGTGGTGTTATGGACATCTATTGGGAGAACATAATATGGGTTTCCTCTTTTTTTGTGTGTGATATCAGCAGTCTTCAGTGATCATTGCCAAATCCTTTAATTCACTACTGGCTACAAAGTGTGGTGTTCTAATTTTATCTATCTTCATGTATTGCTGGAATACTTCTATAAAGAGAATCTTCTCATTGGCTATTTGTTAACCCTGAAGCACAGTTCTTATAAGAAAGACAGAAAAAATTCTTTTCCTTTACCAGTTTTCAAAATATTAAGTTAATCAACAAATATTCTCCAAAAGTGATCTCCAGAGTATTATTTTTAGCATTATTATAAGCATATGAATTTCAGCATATATAATGTGCTTTAACTCATTGAAGTTGCTCGAGCTGTCCCATATTTGATGAATGGAAACCTGTTCAAGGTGGCTTCTGAGTTCTTTTGACATGACCAATAACAGATATAATAGCTTCCTAGCTTTCTGGTATGGCAAGATGTTCTAAACTCAGTTCCAAGACTGCTCCAAGGAGCAGGTTTCTATTAGTGGGAAATGGTATTTAGGAACCACAACTAGAGTTAGATTATCCTTTTATTTAAATTTTGTGACATATGTTTTATAATGTACAAATATATGAACACAGTGGGTGATCCATGTAATTTATGGATTATAAATTTACAAGGATACGCATGTTTTCCAAAAGGGATGCCCAATACAGAAAGCTTAGAGACTTGTTTACTGCATAAACCTGGGGAATGTGCTTGAATTGTGGTCCTGGGCCCTATTTCTTTCTAGCCATTTGGCCTGGGGCAAGTTCTTTGTTTCTCTCTCAGCTTCAATTTCAAGTGTAAAAAGAATGTAATAAATGCCACTTCATGGAGATGTTGTGATGACCAAATAAGATAGATGGTAGATAGAGATTAGATGATAGAAAGATAGATAGATAGATGATAGATAGATAGATAGATAGATAGATAGATAGATAGATAGATAGATAGACAGAGATAGTAGATAGATATAATACATACACACATACATACCCTGGCCTCACTCAACAAGTGGAAACTATTTCTAGAATATCAACCAAGATTTAGATTGACAGAGCCCCTCTCATACAGAAGGTTTGTATCTGCACTCAAGGAACTTGCAAACCCGGAGGAAAATCCCACAACATTCATCCTTCCAAGGGCTTGTTGAGCGGTGCAAAGGGTAAATCTTTTGGCAGCTCAGAGGAGGGAGCTCTCTGGAACCTGGAGATGTTAGCTGGGCCCTGAAATCTCCCCTGGGCAGGTGGGAGTGGGATGGGGTATGCAGGGAGGCCAGGATCCAGAAAAAGAGGAGACCAGACAGGAGCAGTGTGAGAAGTGACCTGAAGAAACAGTCCCAGGAAGGAGTGATTATTCTCCGGTCCCAGGCCTCCACAGAAGTGAGCAGAAAGAGGTTGACAACATGACCTGTTGGCTTTGAGAGAATCATTTTGTATCTGAGTGTTGGAGGAGAGCCAGCTTGAAGCTGAAGGAGGTGGGGGTCATGTGGGAAAGGGCTCTTGGTGGTTGGATTGTAAAAGGACACCGCGGCGAAGGCATGAGGAAGCTGCAGTGCACCCCAAAACACATAGGCTAGTGGCTGGTGGCAGACATTCCTCTACCGGGAGGGAGATGCTGGAGGAAAATGGAAACGTTCAAAGTGGCTTGGATGACACAAGCACCCAGGAACTGCCACAACTATAGGCTGGCATCAAGGAGGCAAACCCCAGGAACAAGTGAGGCAGTGCTTGCCTCCCAAAACCCTCGCGAGAGTCCAGTTCCCGTCCAGCTGGGCTGCATCAGGAGCTCACGTTATCGAAAGCAATCACATGCCAGGCACTGTGGGAAGCACTTAACATATATTCTCCCATTTAGTCTTCACAGTCTCCAAGACAGATAAAATGTTCCCGTTGAACAAATATGGGCACTGAGAATGCAAAATGCCCAGCAATTTATTGTAAGTTAAACACAAAGTGGAGTAGCATTCAAACTCACGTCTGTTTCTCAAACCCTTTCCTCTACTCCCCCCACTACTTTCCACTACTACTGACAGTCCCTTAAAGTGGTGATCCAGTTCATTCAGTTAACCCATAATCCTTAGACACCCATAGTTGAGCTGCTGCTTATTGAATATGGGCTGGCACATTCTACATTTCTTACATTGATTAACTTATTTAATTTTCTCACATCTTATGAAATACCCTTTTACCCTTCTGATTTGGAAACTGAGGCACAGAGAGGTTCAGTAATCTACCTAAGCTCACACAGTAAGGAGAAGCAATCTAGATCCAGAGCTCCATGCTTGACCTCTGACCGTACTCCTCCCTGTGAGGGCCCACATGGGCCAAACCTCTTCTCCATCCCGTGCTTCCTTCCTAATGCATTGTGTGCCCACCGGTGAGGCATTGTGGGGATGTGGGCACACTGGCTTCATTGAAATTCCTAGGGAACAAGATGTCAGAGGTGGCAGGTGACAGTTCCATGCGAATGGCATCATCTGTTTCCTTGCACTGGCAGCTCTGAGCCTAACGTGATCGTTAGTTCCAGTCTTCTTGGCACTTGGGTTTGGAATCTGAGAAGTCTGAACATGAAGGGTAACCATATCAGGGAGGGAGGGGGCCCATCCCATTACTCTGGTATCAGAATTTTTTATTTTATTATTATTAAAAATTCTCCTTGGGAGGTTATTGAGAGGCAGAAGCAGACAGTGTTAGAGGGGAGGAAAAAAATCTTCTTTGTCCCCTAGGGACTGACTAAGAGCAATGCCTGTTCTACTAAGATTTGCAGTCCAATTTATCTTCCTTCAATGACCACATAGGAAAATGATCACAGCAGCGAAGCCACATTAGAAACAGGAAATGGATAAATAAAGCCTTCGGTGAGCATACTGGCTGCTGAACACCTTTGAGAAATGGAGATCTGAGGAGAGCACACACTGAACTAGAAGAGGCCTTGAGAAGGAAGGCCACCGAACAAATGTCAACTGTTTATCCGGATGGAAAGAGAAGCCCTGGGGCCTTTGCAGGGCTTTCGGGAGCAAGCCTGGATGTTTTCGGAGGCCATTTCCCTGCAGCGCTTACAGCTGCTTTGAGTCAGGACAGGGAACCAGGGTGGCTTTCAAGGTCGCACTTTGTAGTCTGACCACTTCACTTGGCAAATGAGGTACCAGGCCCAGAGGGATGGAGTGATGTGGCTGGGTATTTGATGTGCATTTTCTAGTGGGGTGTTTTTAAAAATCACTCAGCACATTGGAATGAAGGCCACACATCATCAGCAAACCCCACTGCGTGCCAGAAGCCGCTGAGCCTTCTGCAAACAGGAAGCTCGGTTAGTCCTCACAATAACCCATCGAGAGTAGGACAAGAACAACCCGTATGTTCACAGCTGAGAACATTGAGGTCTGGAGAGATTAAGTGGCTTGACCAAGGTCACGCTATTAGGAAGTGGCAGAGCTACATACACCTCAGCCCAGCCCTGGCCCCAGATCCTGTGTCTTGTCTCTACCGCTTTCTGATCAGGAGGGATAAGGACATGATAGATGGGGATCCACCTCCTGGGGTATTATAATGAACAATTCTTGTGAACTCTAGGTAGCAAATGCCCCTTGTATAGTGTTTAGTGAAAACTGCAGTCCCCTGTATACATATGGAAGTGCAATGCCTAAGCATGCACCGTGGACGAGTAGGATGACAAGCTTATTTTTTCTGCTTTTTCCCCATTTTAATTTTGTGAAATGTGACATGAGACTTTTTTGGAATGAAAGAATGAAGAGACTCACTTTCCTGAAAGAACAAGTACTCTCCTCGGAGAATTGATCAGGAAAAGGCTTAAATGAATAGTAATATATTTTCTTTTTCTTAGCAATAAAAGCTAATAGGTAATTGATTTGCAGCATGAAACAGAAGACCATTATGCAAAGTCTGTGCATAACACAATTCTCTTTACACATTTCATCAGATGCAACAACTAAAATTCAAAGAACTTAAATTTTGAACCTGCCCTATTTTTATGGCTCTGCATAGCCAGATCTATTAATAAAAGGAGATGATGACTTGCCTCTCTTCACCAGAGTGGTGACTAATCACTATTTCCTTCTGTCTGTAACAGTTCCAGCTAACATGGAGGCTCATGGGACACGCTGAGTTGGAAGGGTCCTGGCTGTTCACTCTCTCCTTCCATACGTGGAATCTCAGACACAGAGAGATGAAGTCATTAGCTCAAGACCTTGAGTTGTAATATTTAAGTCCTGAATATAAACTTGAAGCTCCCCAAGGGCACAGCCTTTTCATTTTTGTGCCAACCCCACCACCCAGGACAGAATTCCTCCTTCACTAGATGAGTTAAAACTTCCATGAGGGGACAGGATGAAAAGCCCAGTTCAAGAAACCTCAGCATGAGCAGTAGCTCCCATTCGCTGAGCACTTTCTGTGTGCCCCATACTTCTATACTAAATGCTTTCAGCCCCTAAGATGATCCTGTGGTGGAGGTAATCGCATCAACCGTATTTCCATGCTGCTAAAAGTGAGGTTCAGGAAGGATGAGCCACTAGCCCCAAGTCACATAGCTAGCTGTTGACGGGGCTAGGATTTTAACCTGCACTGTACGATTTCACAGCCAATCCTCTTAAGTTCTATGTCTTAGCATTGGTAAGGAACTCAGTGCCAACTCACACCCTTGGGCAGGTTTTTATTCCCGGAAAGTGTAGAAGCTTACCCGAGATAAGAAGGGAAATAACTGAATGCCAAGTGTGTCTAGTCCTGAAGCATGGCCAAGGCCATTTTATGGCAATCCAGTAAGCTTTAAAATGACCACCCAAGAAAGCAATCAATCTGTCCTTCCTTTCCTCCTGTCTACACCCATGTACGTCTCCTGGTCACAGCCTGATGGTCACCTTTCCTTACTTAGCACAGGCACCCTTTAAATAAAAACTGTTCAAACGTAAACTTGGTAATTAATTCAACATTTCCTCAACAAATATATTTCAAGTTTCATATCTATGCAAAAATATGAAGGCGGACTGATAAATTTTGCCTGCACTCTAATATTTTTGCTACATTAGACATACCTGGATGTAACTGGTTCTGTGTAGTTACGTGGTGTCTCCCCTCCATCATTCTTGACCTTGCTTACTTGCATTCTTGACTATATGCTTTCATTTTTCACCCAGTGCCCATCAACATGGAAGTGTTCAGATGTTTGATTCAAACAGTGTGCTGTTATACTTAGCAGCGGAAACAGTTCCTCCAATTTTTTGAAATTTTTGAAAAAGAAGGTGAGGATTTCTTAAAGAGGATTATTACGGGTGATGAGACTTGGATCCATTATTAAGACTCCAAGAACAAAAGGCAGTCCGTGCAATACTGCCGTAAGGGATCACCTCAGCTGAAAACATTCAAAACTCAGGCTTCGGCTGGGAAAGTTATGTTGACTATTTTTTGGTCTGATTCCTCTTCCATTCTGATGTGCACTGGGTGAAAAATGTAAGCATCTGTGTGTGCAAAGTGAAGAATGATGGAGGGGAGATACCATGTAACTACACAGAACTAGTTATATCCACAACTGTCTAATAATGTAACAAAAAATATTACAGCAGAAGCAAAATTGACCAGCCCGCTCTCATAGGAAGTGAGAATGGGGTGCAAAGCTCTTTTCCAATACAGTATCTGACCTCAAGAATTTGAAAGTCCACCAGAAATCTCTTACTCTGGAGCAGACAATTGAAAGTAGTCCTATAGGTGCTGCCTTTTGCTTTTGCTCTTGCTCTTTAATGGTGAGCTGTGCTTACATGTTTGCTAGAAGGATTATGCAAATATTTATATATCCTAATACCCACCAAGGCAGGCCTGAAGCTTCCTGCACTGAATGGCCTGAGTTCTGTTTCCTGTTAAAATCAGGTGGCTCTGGCTGAATTCAGGGTACACTGTGTTAGCCAGTCAATGGGCAGAGCCTGGAAAATCTGTATTAAAGGAGAGCAGAAGAAAGAAATGAGCAGATGTAAAGTGAGCAACTGTGAAGCGCACATTTGGGCTGCAAATGTATCAAGAGTGGGCTTTGGAGCCAGTCACATCTGATTTAAAATCTTGGCTCCAACCAATCACTAGCTGTGTGGCCTTGATAAGTCCTGTAGCTGTTCTCAGGTTCTGTTTCAAAACTCACTGAAATAATGTATAATATTAGTGCCTACCTTGTGGGGATATTATATGAGTCATAATGTATGTAATGTCTAGCACAATGCCTGGCATCTTGCAATGCCCAGTGCTTGGAAACTGTCATTATTTTTTAGCATCACTGGGGGTTTCTAACACTTGGCTTGTCTCAATGGCAAATTAAGTTGAGGACTCCCAAAAGTGAGGAAAAATAATTTCGCAAGGAAAAATTAGCAATCCGCTGAGCAACATTTGCTGAGTAACTGCTGGGTAGGCATTGTTGATCTGCACTTCAGGGTGGGTGGGAAAGCAGGGAGCCCGCCGCTGCTTGTTTTTTCAATGATGGTGAGAAAATAAAAATGCAAAACTAAAATGAAAACAACTAAGAAAGCTTATTTTCAAAACGCTAGGCCAAGCCTCTGTGGAAAGAGAAAATGAAATCACCCATTTGTTTCAGCTCCAAAAGCAAACTATAACTGAATATGGATACCCCCAGGCCATTGGTTAACATTTAGTCACGTGGTCATAATGGCAAAGGAGACTGGGAAACCCATCTCTCTGTTTGCTCAGGAGGAAATGGAGATTTCTGCTGATTCAGAAAAACAGTCTGTCTGTGGCTCACAAGGCATTTGCGAACACTAGGGACACTCTCTGCTATGCTTGGAAAATCAAAGACCTGTTCTTCCTTGTCTTCATTCTTGTCACTCAACTCAAGGATTTAGTCCCTAGGTCCATAATACTACAGCAAATTTCCACACAGCACAGTAACAAAATAGGCAGGAGGAAAAAAAGGGGGAGAAACGATCATGAGGACTCTAAAATGGAAAAGTCAAATGAAATTTACCCCACGAGGAGAAAATGGGCATTCACCTCCCTGCTTACACAACACTCTAAAAAACCAGGGCAGCGCCCGCAGTACTGCATGGGGAGATTTTGCCATGTTTTGACGGAACTAAATTTGAGCCAGACCTTGCTCCTTTCTCCAAATGGGAGTATTTGATTGTTTTGGTGCTGTGACTCCATCCTACATCACCAAGTAATACCATTTGTAAAAATCATGGCTTGTTCAGGGAGAGCTCTGTTCTTAGAGCTTCCAGACCTTAGAGGGAAGGCTTCCCTTATTGGCATATCTAAACCCAGTACCCACTACTCTTGCTGGTCTACCATTCGACTGCTGTCCATTCTCCTGGGCTTTGTGTGGCTCAGGCCGAAGCTTCCCATCTCACTTTCCACATCCTTTCACCTTCCCTCAAACCCTCCGCTTTGGAGCGCACATCACCTCAGCTTCCATTTTTTCTGTTTTTTAAATCGTGACCCACAATAAGAAATCCATTTTACATTTTGAGCCAGCACACACACAACTAAAACATTTTTAAATCATTCTTTTTTAAAATAAAGAATAGTACACTGTAATATTTCTGTTTAATTCTATTTCATTCCTTTTTTTTTTAATGCTGATGAGGACCCACTAAATTGTTTAGGCAAACCATCTTCCACAGGCTGTCATGGTAGCTTCCCCAGTGGCTGGCCTACATTAACAGAATTATTTTTCTTTTCTTCCTTGAGGCCCGGGAACTTCACCTCTGCTCCACTTTACTAAAACCACAGCCTCAATTTTTCTCTACTTTGCCTCTCAAATCTGTACTCCAATATCTCCTTGGGCCTCAGCCCCCTGTTCTTCCAGCCCCCCGTCCTGTTACACCCACTTTACCTACACTTCACACTTATCAGGAGCTTCAGACCCTTGCTCTTGCGTTGGCTTCTCTTTATCAGAATCTTCCTCGTTTTGCTTCCTCCGCAATCTACACAGACCCCATGACCACAGCCTCCTGATCTGTCCACCACTTGGCACGAGATATTTTGGTTCTGTCCTCCTGATCACCGAGCCTGCAGCTTGGCCGTCAGCCCAATGTGCACGGCCCATAAAGTGTAGACGTTAAAGTGCCGGGGCCAGGCCTGTGAATTTGGGGTGATGTCTACACTGAGTCACCCAGTGCTCATGTATGACTTAGCCCCCTATGATCGTCCCCCTTCCAGTCCCTCTGCACTATCTCACAGACTGAGGAAAGCAAAGCATATTCTTTGGGCCTTATTTTACTTTCTCTATAGCATCTCAGACTATTGACCTTCAAAATTCTTGCCTGTCTATTTGATGACTCCCTCCTCCCTAGTCCTTCTCCTTCTCCTCCCTCTATTGCCCCTGTTTTTCAACTTCTCCTCTTCTCTCTACCCCTTAACTGCTGGTATTCTCAGGTTCTTCCCTGTCCATCAGACGCCACAGCGTTCCACGGCAAACCTGTCCACGCCCATGAGTTCTGCTGCCATCTAGCTATGATGAGTTTTCTCCCCAAAAGATCCTCAATCCTCAGCCCTTGTGGATTGATATCCAAGGCCCCCTGTACCCTTCCACCTGTGTCTCACACACCCCTTCCAACTCAGTACATCCCGAACTGAAGTGGGGCCTTTCTCTCAACTTAGCGCTCTCCAGTGGCTTCCTGTTACATTTGGAAAAAAGTCTGCAACAATTACTCTGATCTTCCAGGCCCTGGGGTCTAAATAAGCTAACCTCCAACTCCTTCCTTCACCTCATCGTCTAGACTTTCCTCACGACTCACTTTGCTCAAGCCATGCTGCCTCCCTTGTTGTGCGTACAGTAAGCAGAGGAGGCGCTTGTCCCGGGGTGTTTGTCCTGACCATTCCCTCCACCTGAAATTCTATTGCCCGGGATCAGAACTCTCTTCTTCACCTTACTCAGGTTTCTGCCGAAATATCAGCTATCCCCAGAAGCTTCTCTGACTGACCTATCAAAAATAGCATTCCCATCATTCTCTGTCCCCTTACCCTGCTTTATTTTTCTTCAAAACAGGTATCACCACCTGACATGAATGTTTGTTGTCTGTTCACCCTCACTAGAACATGTTTCTTTATTTAGCTGAATCCTCAGCACCTAGAACAATGCTTGAGACAGAGTACAAAGTCAGTCAATAATTAATAAATGAATGAATAATTTATTTCCTCTCCCTTTTTTATCCCCTGCCCCTAAACTGTGCTTTCACTGGGATTCTAGGTAAAAGATACACAATTTCCCCAATCGTGGCCCAAGCCTGAAGCCTGGCCTTTGGCCTCATCTGCAGTCTCTCCTCTCTCACCGCATCGCAGCTGTAATACCTTTCAGTGAATCTTTCTAAATCTCTCTCCTATTGCATTTAATGTCTTCACCTCACTGTCCTGGCCTTAGTTCAGTGTCATGGGTTCCTTTGCCAATTTGATCAAAACTGTGGGTCCTCATCTCAGGAAAACGTGTACACAAACACCACATTTTTTACAAAAGGGTTTTTAGATTCTCCAAAGCCCAGTGAGGATGCCCCTCCCTAAGTACCACAGTGTAGGATAAAATTCTCTGGCCAAAGGCTTCCTTACTTCTCACCTGGGTAACTTGGATGTGTGCTATGCTCTGAATGTTTACATCTCCCCAAAGTGCATATGTTGACATCCTAACCCCCAGTGTGAGGGCTATTAGGAGGTGGGTCTTTGGAGGTGACTAGGCAATGAAGGCAGAGCGCTCAGGAATGGCATTAGTGCCCCTTATAAAAGAGACTTCAGAAAGCTAGTTTATCTTTTCCTCCATAAGGCACACACAACTTTTCAGGAACAAGCCAGAGAGAAAAAAGGAGAGGGAAGGAAGGAATGAGAAAGGGATTTAAAAAAAAAAAAGGCGATCCATAGTCACAGGAAGAACAAGTTGGTGAAGTCTAGTTCAAAGAACCAGCACTGCCTTTTAACAAGGACATCTTCACTTTGGGGGTGGAAGGCAGAGAATTGGTGGAGGGCTCCATAATGATTATACACCTGCAAGTAGGTTATACTGAGGAAACAGCCATCCATGAGGAAGTGGGCCCTTGTCAGTCACCAAATTTGAAGGCACCTTGATCTGAATATCCCAGCTTCCAGCACTGGGAGAAACTGATGCTTATTATTTACAAATTACGCCACTTATGGTATTCTGTTATAGCAGCCCAAAAGCACTAGGACCATGTACTGTGAGAGATCTCACTGCCACTGAGCCCAACCTTCTTTCCATCCACTCCCCACCAGAACTGCCTAAGGAATCTTCTCACAGTGCAGGATTGTCCATGGCCGCCTATGTGTCCCCTGGAACAGCTGTCATTCGTCGTCCTCTGTCACTTTAGGAGTAAACCCTCAGGCCCTCTGTGATGTTGCATGGTGATGCTTATTCTTCCAGCCTCAGCCCTTCAGCGCTCCTCATGCACACTGGCTGGAGTCGTTCTGAAACACCGCTCTCTCACAACTTGCCTTTGAACATAGTGGTCTTTGGCCCTTCCTGGCACCTCGCCTTTCATCTGCTTGGCTACCTGCTACTCATCTTCTCCCAAACAGCGCAGGGATATTCATGAATGTGCATCCCAATCTGGGGCTTAGCTCGGAGGTCTCCTTAGACTAGACCATATTGTGGTCACTATCTTGTCCATTTCCCCTGCCCGGTGGGGCATCACTGAGAACACGGACTGTCTTGTTTATCTCTGTGGTATGTTGTATGTGCTCAATAAAGATGTGTGAATGACTAGATGGAATGATCAGGTGAAAGGAGAGAGAAGTGGTAGAAGCACATTTTGGATTCATATAAATAGGGCAGGCATAAACCAACACAGTGTCCAAAATAGGAAAACCCATATTTGCAGAGGAGATAAACTGGACACTTCTTCCATTTACAGAAAGGATTCACCACACGGGGCCTCGAAATAGCAGGTGCTTTAACCATTTTACATAAGTGTTTGTTTACAGATCATTAATCATTTCACAAAGAGGCCAAAAGCTAACGTGCAGCCCATCAGGGCCTTTGAGTGGAATCACCAGGCTTCTGAAGCTACTCACAGGAAGAAGGGTTCAATGTTAAGCTATTCAATTAACACATAACTTTTCAGGACCAAGCCAGAGAGAGAGGATGAGCGGGAGCGAGATGGGAGGGAGAGGGGTAGGGAGGCAGGGAGGGAAAGAAGAGGAGCACCACAGAGACAGGAGCACTTTGAGAAGTCTAGCAGAAAGGCCCGGGGTCTGCTCTACACAAGGACATTTCCACTCTCGTGGGGCAGGGGGTTGGGTGGGAGGCTCCAAAATGATTAGACACCTGCAAGTAGGTTTTCACAGTAGTCGGTAAAAACAAAGCTCTTCAACTCTAGTGAAGACAAGGATACAGAGAGATCTCGTCTTGGCCATACTGTGTATGTCACAAGTCAAATAAATTTACTCTGACACAAACCCTCAACTTTACTCATCTCTTCACCAAATAACTATTCAGCACCTGAAACAAGTTCCTGAGATAAAGTCCTGACCAAGCTCTGGCCAATCCCAGGCTCTCATGGAGAGATTGAAGTATGAAAAGTCATCCGAGAGACTGAACAGTGAATAGGGGAGGAAGAAGGAATCTAGAACACTAGATAGGGGGCTACTGCAGCAGTCCAGATGGAAGACGGTGGTGGCTTGGACCAGGGAGGTGGTAGAGGGGGCAGAGAGGTGTCGATGGATTCCAGGCCTAGTGCCCATGTGGGGCACAGAACTGTTGTGAATAATGACAGGTGCAATCTCTCTAAAGTCCTTTCCCTTCTCAGATCTGCTTAACCTTAAAGCTGGGCAGAGCTATGCTTGGGCCATGCTGTGTGTGACTGTCACAGGACCATGAGTTTGGGGTGAGAATTCCTATACACCAGGGGTGGCCAACTTTTCTGTATATAAGATCTACTTTTTATCTTAAAAGTGTGTCGCGATCGACTTGTTGTCATAGGCGTAGTCTAAGGGGGAAGAAGGGGTGTGAAATGCATACTATGTTTATACACTGTGTTTCAGTATAAGGTGCATTCCAGCGAGGTATGGGTAGATAAGTAAAATATATGTTCAAAACTAT
>PVKE010007607.1:0-50153 GCA_004027555.1 Craseonycteris thonglongyai
TTGGAGCTTCTCAGTCCAACCACTGAGCTGGTCATCACTGGTTGTTGTACAAAATCCACTTTTCATCACATGTCACAGTCTGATTGAGAAATGGTTCATTGTTATTGCATAGAATAAGAGAAGATGGCACTTCAAAATGACATTTTTTGTAATTTTTTTGGTCAGCTCATGAGGCACCCACTTATCAAGCTTGTTCACCTTTCCAATTTGCTTCAAATGCTGGATGACCATAGAATGGTCGACGTTGAAAAATTCAGCAACTGTTTGTGTAGTTTTAAGAGGATCAGCTGCAATGATTGCTCTCAATTGGTCACTGTCAACTTCCAAGAGCCGGCCACTGTGTTCTTCATCTTCAAGGCTCTTGTCTCCTTTGCAAAATTTCTAGAACTACCACTGCACTGTATGTGCGTTAGCAGTTCTGGACTAAATGCATTGTTGATGTTGTGAGTTGTCTCCACTGCTTTATGACCCATTTTTAACTCGAATAAGAAAATTGCTTGAACTTGCTTTTTATCTAACATCATTTTCATAGTCTAAATAAATATAAAATAAACAGCAAGTAATAAGTCATTAGAAAAAAAAACATAAAGCAAGATATGTGCATTAAAATGATGTATAACATAACATTTATTTAAGAATGTATTCATGGGAAAGCTGGGATGGCTCAGCGGCTTAAGTGCTCGCTTTGAAGCCCCGAGGACCAAGGATCGAATCCCGGCCCAGGCCCATGCCCACCTTTGGAGTGAAACATATGGAAAACTAATGTCGACTATGGAGATTGCTCTGGGCCCTTCCCTTTCTCCCTGTCTCTGTTTCTCTCTGTCAAAAATCAATAAAATAAATCTTTAAAACAGAAGGTATTCAAACAGCAAATTTCAACAATGCAAAACCACAATTACTTTTGCATCCACCTAATAAGACAGAAAACACAAATGGTTAACAAGAATGACGCATAGGATGAATTTCCTGATAGGAGCCTAAATAGAAGAAAGGAGGACAAGAATTGGAGCTAAAGATATATTTTTAAAAGTCAGATCCATCTGACATTTGAATTAATCCAAATATAAGCTGAGAACATAACCTGACATACAGTTTGTGCATTCACTGAAAGAAAGCCAGCCGGGATCAAAGCAAACAAGACCTCAGCATTTAAAGTTACTGTGGCCCAGAGAAGTACTGTATAAGAATGAATGGAAGGGGTGCCAGGATAGCTCAAACTTGCCTTATAACTGCAAAGTCTGGGGATCAAATCCCAGCCCTGGCCCTGGCCCGTGCAAACCCACATGCTAAACTGCGGTGCAACTGGTAACCTCTGGGAAGGCAGCAAAAGTCTTCACCTTCCATGCAGGAGGCACTGGTTTGGTTCCCAGCCCTGTGCAGCCCCACATCCACCTGTATGGAATAAAACTACATCACAACTAATGATGTACAACTATGTGCTTTGGGCCTTCCCCTCTTCTCTCTCATCTATCAAATAATAATTCTTAAAAAAACAAAACAAAATAATGAATGGATACATTTCCACCTCTTGCTCAACCCGTAAGTAAACATGGATCACAGGCTAGAACCAATGGACGCGAGTGATTTGATTGACTTATGAAGCAGGAGATAAGCTATTATTGTAAATAAGACTATAACACAAGCCATTTCTATTGAAGAAAAAAACCCTACCACCTCTAAATAGTTGTAATGAGTAAACATATTAAGTTACAGCTTTCTAGCTTGTATGTTTAATTTGACATGATCATAATCTCTTAGGAATATAATTTTATTAAGAGCTAAAGCTTGATCCCAAAATTCATGTGTGAGCTTTAGGAAGTAAGGCAGTAATAGACCAAAATCTCTTCAAAAATGTATTTTTAACATTAAAATAAACTAACCATTAATAACTAACATAAGACATTCTAAAATGTGACCCATATGAGTTACAAAGAATTTCATAAGAATACAGAAGGGTTTAGTTATCCTCTCTCAAAAAGCAGAGACCCTGCAAGTTCTTTAACAGAGATCTTCACGTGTTTATAGCTAAGAAAACTGTTTAGATTAGTGAGCTACAATGAACCAAAACTGGTTCCAAATAAAAAACTATATCCAATATACTCATAGATTTAATGTCATCATTTTAATACAAAGCAAAACTATCCACTATTAATATTTTTAACATTAAAATAGTTATAATAATCCAAGATGTCATGAATTATGAAATGCATCATTACTGTATATACCACTCAGAGGGAAAAATAACCACTGCCGATCAAATCATAATGAAAAGCTAACGAAGTTGTAAAACCCATCCCAATTTTAGAGATGTTAAAATATGAAAAAAGTATGTCTTAGGATAGATATTCACTCATTTATAAGTGATAAAGTTAAACATCTGACAAATCAAATTTACCTATTGTTTTTAAAACGGCAAAGTTTAAGCATGTGGAGGACACTATGGAAAAAGTGGAAATAAAAGATGTTCCTCCATTTCGCCCTAGGTTTTAACTTTGGAATCTGAGGCTTTTTAATCAGGTACAAAGGAATGGGATGAGGTAGGGGAACCTCAGGAGCGTGACTAAAAATGTCAAGTTGCAGTTGCTGAAAAAATCTAAAAGCTAAAAAACAGACTCTAATTCCTTTATAACTAGTTAAAAAGAGTCAAGAAATTTAACATAATCCAAGTTGGTATACAGGATATAAATTGCCAGATTTTTTAAAAGTGTTATATAAAATCACTATCATATCCTTCCATGAGCATTATTTCCAAAGTGAGCATTTCAATGAGAACATTATTTGGTTGATAAAAACCAATGCTTTAATGGAGAACATTTTTCTTGCCCATATCACTTAAAATTTCAAAAAAAAAGGATGCTTATGATTTCACTGTTTTCATCTCAATCTTAATCACAAATCTAAATACAAATGCTTGAAGATCTTCATCTTCACTTAGAAACATATTCAGAAGCAAAAATATTTCTCTTTTTAACCTACTAATGTAGGCTACAGGAGGCTCCCCATACCATTTCTCTACTTTCCTAACTTTGGAACAACAATCCAAAGTTGCTTAAAGAAAGAGAGGTTCACTTACATGATTAGCAGCATTTCTTAAAGATGCAATAGTATTTTCTTGAACTTTAGCAAGCCTAAAAGAGAAGGTATATATAGAAATATGGGTATCTTATATTACAAAGAAGATAAAGAAAACAAATGTAATAAAGAAGTCAGCTATATTTTCAACAATGGAAACAGTAGTCTCTATTTTGAAGCTGATTTTGCTATTCCCAAAATAAGACTGTGACCATCACTTGGTTGGTGTATGCATTTATTCTATAAGCTCTTAACACTTATAGGTAGGTCTTTACAAGCTGAATACAGAAATATCCTATGCCAGCACAACCTCCCCAAGTGGGGTGACCAATTAAGAAAAACAACCTTTGCAATGGCATGAAGTAGTAGACACAGAAACTTGCTCCTTGCAATGGAGCCTCAAATGACTTAATACGGGAAGACTTGGGGAATGAGAAAGGGCTGACACAATAACAGGGTGGAAGTAGAGAAACTATATTGAGAACAAGTGAGTGAACTGAGACCCAGAGGGCAACAGGCCAAAAGTCAGGACCACAACACTGACACACTGATGTCATCAGGCTGACTGTATCAAGATTTCCCTCCTGGCTTTCTAGTTTGTTTCTTTTGTTTTAAAATACTTTTAAAATAAAGTATAGTTGGTATACAATATTATCTTAGTTTTAGGTATACAGCATAGTGATTTGGCATTTATATACCCTGTAATATGATCATCACTATCAGTCTAGTAAACTGTCAGCATGAAAGTTATTACACAGTATTATTGACTATATTCTCTGTGCTATACACTATATCCCCATGGCTTATTTATAACTGAAAGTTTGTACCTCTTATTCCTTTTAAGCTTTTTCACCCATTCCCTCACTCTCCTCCCCTCAAGGGGCTGGATTTCTAGTTTTAATGTCTCTCTCATCATCAATTTAGTAGATTATAAAGACTCACCAGAATCTTAGGAGAGTCTCTAATTAATTTGAGTTAGGAATCCCAATTACCAAATTATATCTAAATTCCAGGGTAATAATAAACAAATCATTTGACTTTTAGTCAGTCAAACCAATGTAACATTAACAAGTTTGAGCTACCAAATGTTAATATTGCTCAAATATTCAACCTACTGAGCAGTTGTTGTAGAATTCCCTGCACCTCGATGTCCAACATCCAATGGTATTCTTGGCTTCCAATACTTGGAAAATGAAGATTTCATGTCACAATTGTATTCTGGTAATGGCTTAATAATTATATAGTCAACTTTTGAAAAAAAAGAAAGGGGGAGAGGGACAAAAATGAAGACAATTAAAAAGGCCATGATGAGCACAATTACATTCAAATACCAGTCAAACTAGCTTTACCAACCTCTACCAAATAGGGAAAACAAATCAAATCAAAACTGATTCAAAGTAAAGCTTCCAGAAACTTCAGTAGATATATCCTGGTTATTATATTAGTTAATATTCTAGAACAAATTAGTTTAATCTTTGCCATACTAACAAAAGCTTAATTTGAACTAATAAAATGTTTTACTTTACCTCTGCTTATTAGTATTTATAAAGGGCCACCCTGCTTCTCCAGGCTTACCTCTCACTTTGCCTATTGTTTTTCTGGAATTTCTGCTCATGATAGGAAGAGTAAGAATTCCAGCACTCTTCCCACTCTCAGCAATGGTGGATGATAAGAGGCATGCTGTGCCCACATGTCCAGGAAGGGCATCACCCTGAACTATGTGTTCACTGAGATCTTCCTGAAAAATGAGGTTGAGAATAATCCAAATTCTTATACTTCAATGTTTTTGATTTCAAGATTAAAAAAAAAAAAAAATTCCATGGAGGAAGCTCAATAAGAAATATAATCAAATTTATATATATTCAAGTAATTTAGATTGCTTTTTTGTAATAAATAGTACATTTTTTAAAAAGATTTTATTGCTTTTTGACAGAGAGTGACAGAGAGAAGGGGGAGAGCCCAGAGCAATCTCCATAGCTGTATGTCATCAGTTTTTGACATGGTTTCGTTCCACACAGGTGGGTGAGGCCATGCAGGGCGGAACTGGGCTAGGGGTCTACTGCATGGGAGGCACAGCCCCTCAAGCCAGGGGCTGAACCTGGGGGTGAGAACCAAACCGGGGACCTCCGCATGAAAAGCACACCCCATTTCAGCATATGGGTCTGCATGGGCCAGGGCCAGAATTTGATCCTCAGTCCCTGGGGCTGCAAAGCGAGTGCTTAACCTGCTGAGCCATCCCGGTTTCCCCAAATAATACATTTTTAAGTGTATAATATTTTAATATTTTATGTATTACTTTATTAAACTCTGATTTGTACTTCCGATCCTCTGACATGCATCAGGTGAATTTAAAGCACTGACTGAAAGTTACTAAGTACTTTTAGATTCAAAGACTAAGATATACATGATGAGTTTTTAATGTATATTATATGCTCTAAAAATGCATTCACACAGGGATACTGGGATAGCTCAGCAGTTTGAATGCTTGCCTTGCAACTGTGTGGCCAGAGATCGAATCCCTGCCCCAGCATGAGCAAATTCCTATGCTGAACTGCAGCACAACTAATAACCACTGGGATGGCGGTGAAGGTTCTTGTGTCCCATGTGGGAGGTCCCCAGTTCAGTGTCCACCCCATGTGGCCCCACATCCACTGATGTGGAATGAAACTATGTCACAACTAATGATGTACAACTATGGAGACTACTCTGGGCCCTCCTTCCTTCTCTCTCTCTCTCTCATCTTTTCTCAAACAATAAAATGAATCTTTTAAAAATGCATCCACACAAATGACACAGAGGTCAACTCCTTAGGAAATTTAATACTTTGAGGTTACACTGGGTATTTTATCAGCTTAGTCTGTAAGTAGAAAAATATTTCCAAACTGCTAACCAAATGAAAGGAAAGTTAAGTTATTCAAGAGATTATTAAAAGGTAGGTCCTTGAAAAACAAGAAAAGCAAAGCTTTATATTTTTATAATAAAAGCCCACAGATCTTATTAATTGGGTAAGATCTAATTATAGGTGTTTTTTTGTTTTTGTTTTTTAAAATAAACTAGGGCTTAGTATATCACTAGATTTTATTTATTTATTTTTATTGTTTTTGACAGAGAGAGAGAGAGAGATACAGAGAGAGAACTAAACTGGGGGAAGTCCCCAGTTCAGCATATGGGTTCACATGGGCCGGGGCCGGGATTCGATCCTCGGTCCCCGGTGCTGCAAAGTGAGCGCTTAACCCACTGAGCCATCCCGGCTTCCCCAGGTTTTTAAATATAGCTTTTTATTTTAGTCTTTTTGAAAGGAAATACTTTTAAATTCCATATAATGCAAATTAGCTAAAAAGCCACTCACAAAGGCTGTATCTAAAGGAATCATCAAATTAACAATTCAAAGGTTACCGGTATAATTTTAATTATATATAAGAAGTGTTACTCAATGAATTTCAATTCATCCTGAGTTCTGTCATTTTCAAGAAGCTGTGACTAGGTGCTACTACTGAGCAAGGCATATTCCCTACTCTCAAAGATTTAAATTTTAATCTAGTGAAAATGGGAGTAGAAGTGCCAAAGAGCAAGAGTCTAAAGAAACCAGTAACATACCTACTAAGCTAGGCACAATAGAGCAAGGACCTCAGGGGAGGACCCTGTATTATTTGTGGGAAGCATCTGAATAGCCAATAAACCAGAGACTAGCATAGTGTCATAAGCAGCTCTGGAAAGTTGGTAGCACAGATTCTGAACAACCTGGCACAATTTTCATAGCAACTCTTTTTTAATTAGATATTTATAATATTAAGTAAAGTTGTAAAAATGAGTCCATTGGCCCTAAAGAGGACTCAGTCATCCAAGTTATGTCAAGTTGCCCACCAAGAGTTACACAGCCTGCCCATCCCTCCATTTATCCTTGGAGGCTCCTTTTGATATAACGCATAATGCATTTATATTAGAACAGACATAGATATAGTATCTGGTCTTGAGTTGAAATCAATTCTGCTGAAATTCTCTTAATTATATTCTTAACAGTACTTGAGTCTGTCAACTCCTAGTTTTTATAAGCTTGCTAAAGTGTATAGAGGATTAAATATCTAAAATATATAAATCACAGGTTTGCACAAACTAAACTACAATAAAAATGAAAACATATGTAAAAATAAGCTCATGTCTACATTCTTTCTTAACCACCTCAAGTTAAAGAACTACTCACCTCAAAAAAATCAAATATTAGTTCCAGGTTATCTGGTTCCATTGTCTGTATGCTATACTCTGTCCAACGATCAGGCTGTAAGCCATACCCACATTCTGGCTGTGAATGCTTGCACTTGAACTCATTGTCGCTTATTAAGGATATCTCCAAGCTATTGGACATTTTGTGAAGAACAGTGGGAGACACCCTATCATCATCATCTTCCTCTAGACCCTCTAGTGTCAGCTTTACCCTATACAAAAGGAAAAAATAATGAAATGCAAAAAGTGGAAGAGAAAAAAAACTCACACAAATGTTACTTAAATGTTAAAATTTAGAAGTGCTCCCTGGCTATGCAAAACCTTCAAATAACAAAAATAATATATGACACAAAGACTACACACACTACTGTTAAGGTATTAGCTATAAAGTATTAAAAGTGAGATAAATGCTCATATGCCTAAGGTTGTTTTCCTAAAAATGAATCTAAAAAGTTATTTACTATTATCCCATTTATAAATGGCTATCTCAATTTCTTTTGAGAAGTTTCACAAATGTATGTATATATATATATATATATATGTATGCATATATTAATGTACACATATTATATTTGATAAAACAAGCACAAAATTGAATCCTATTATGTTAGTATTAAGACTGTTAGAGGTGGTAAATTAAAGAAAAATATTGTTTATTAAGTATATATATCTGTATGTATAAATGCTTTTGTGTGTATCATATAATGTCCTTTTTTAATGAAACAAATTTAACAAAAACATATAAGGGGGACACCAAAAAAAGAAAAAAAACAAAGAAAAAAAGAAACGGAATTATCTTTCTTTGATGTGAGGATTGTACACTTGGAATTTGTTCTTTCGGGTCAAACTGTCAACCAAAATTTTTATCTGAAGTTTAGAGAAGGCTGCGTCACAATTTGCAGAAGAAACATCCAGAGCTGTGGCAAACAGATGACTGGTTCTTCCACCATGACAACACACTTGTCCACACTGTGCTGGAGTGCTCAGCAGTTTTTGACCAAAAATGGCATGACTCTACCCTCCCTATTCACCCGATCCCACCGCAAGTGGCTTCTGTTTGTTTCCCCAGATGAAAAAAGTCCTCAAAGGGAAACGTTTTCCCACTGTGGAAGAGGTAAAACAAAAAAATGGCAGAAGCACTAAAAGGCATCAAAACTGATAAGATCAAAAACTGTTTTGAGCAGGGGGGAAAGTGTCTCGTAGGTGTTTGGCATCAAATAGTACTTTGAAGGTGACTAAAGTTTAAACACATAAGCATACACAATTTTTTATAAGTAAATTCCAGGGTTTTTTGGGCCCACCCTCATAAATTAAAAATCTGAAATTCTTATAAGCCTCACAGCAATGAAAACAGATCAATTACCCAAGGTGTAGGGCCATAAAGACTAGTCTATTCCCAATGAAAGGCAATTACTTGCATAGAGCACTTGTAATGCAAAAAAGCATTCAATTCTAGAATATTTCTTGCACCAAATGAACTGTAGATAATTTAATACTATTAATGTAGGAAGCAATGTTATTGTATAGAGTAACAGTTGAGTTACAGAAGCTTTTCATTCTAGATTTAAATGGGATCTGACTGATAATACAAATAGTGAAACTGTATTAGTAGGGCCTATTCTCTCTGTATGGCCTCCTGCCTCCAACCACTGCTGAGCCTTGTCTCACAGCCACATAATTTTGAGGTCTCCCAGAGGGGATATCTATACAGATTATTCAGTTAGTAATACTGTTCTATAATCATACTATAAAAATAAATAATCCGAACTTCAATAATACAAGCAAAAATCATTATTTCTTCTCAGAAACCAAACTCTTAGGAACACTTCTGGACAACTGATTTTTCTGGTGAGTCTGAAGGAACAAACACTCTCTAGCAGGATATATGAAAACAGATCACATACGGACAGTAATGAACAGGAAAGAAGGCATGCAGGATTAAAAAAAGGTTATTCTTCCAACAGTAATGTACATCTACTCTCCCACCCCAGAAAGGAGAGAAAGAATACAGAAAATTCAAATTTAAAGGGCTCTACAAAAGAATTTATATTAAAGGCTTCCTTCAAATAGCTATATAAATGTTATAATCTATCATAAAGAAACACTGTTTTCCACTTACTGCTGGAGTCAACTGAAAGAGAAACTTGTGTTTAAAATTTGGTGGTAACGAGCTAGAACAGTATGTCTAGTTTTAAGATGCATAAACTGTCGTTAACTTTTTAAAGTCTTTATATTCTTGCAGATAAATTTATTTTCTATGCCATGAAGGTTTAGTCTATCACTAATACAAATTTTGGGGAAAAGGATAGTCAGAACAAACATCAGTTTCTAGCTATGCATGACTATTTCAGTAGGAATCAATTACTAATTTGTAGAGACCAACTAAGTATGGTTGTATGAAAATACTCCAATTTAAGCCTGAGAAACACAATAATATGTACAAACACTCAAAATAATTCCTATATAAACAAGAGCAGTGTAAGACTCAGTATATATTTACAAACCAATCAGAACCCCAACCATTAATATCAGTATTAATTTCCTTACTATAGTTAAGGGTTAAAAAAAAAAAATCCCAGTAAACTCAATCAACTAAGGCTTTTTGTCTTCTGCTACCTTTATTTCAAAGTCTTATGCTAATAAGATACTTTACAGCTGTTACACAGTTTATTTGTTTCTTTTAACATGTAAATAATATATTCAATTATATATGACTAACTGGTTAGAGAATCTTTGCAGTCAAATGGATCCTGCAGATCAACCATGTGGTCCAATAACCTCGGTTTTTCAGAAGCAAAGCAGAGGCCTAGAAATGCAGAGACAAGGTACACCCAAAACCCTTTACTCAAACTCTCAGAACAGTCAATGCAAAGGACTATGAAGTGTTATTTACACACCCTTTCCCTTATGTATTTTATGATTGGAATAAATAAGTACTATAATACAGTAGACTCTCCATTAACTGGAGCTCAAGCAACTGTCATTCTCAAGCAACCAGCAAAAAAATAGAATAATACTTGAAATAAAAATACAAATTAAATCTCAGCATGTTATGTAGCTGTACATCATGCAAAACCTGACTTTGCGTAAGAGGTGGTAAGGCCTCAGAGCAAGTTGGTATTCATTCATTTTTCAAGAAAGCTGCGCACAAGTTTGTCAGTGCAGCATCATCTACTGATATAGATCCAAAACGATCCACATCCACTTCTCCTGATACTGTTGCAGCTTCATCAGCAGATCCTGATGATACTGATGCAATGTCTGTGCAGTAAACTCTCTACCCTACTGTAACTTTTAAGTGTGTATGTTTTTTCTGAGTTACTTGAAATTAAAAAAGTTGTTAGTGAAGTTCATTAAGTTGAAAAATTTATTGACTGCCATTTAACTAAAATTGCACACTGCAGTCACAAAGCTGTTTTTATAATAAAACTATTAAGTTTGTCTTTGTCTTACATTAAGTTATTAATAATAACTACATTAAGTTTGTCTTTGTCTTAATTTACTTTTAATTACTTTATTGCAATATTAACCTCAAGACAATACAGAATGTATGGTATGGTATCGTATTGGGTATAGTATTAGTTAGGCCTGTTTATAATAGTAACTCTCAAGCAACCAGAAGCTACATTTATCTGGCATCTACCAATTCCAATGCGTGCCGGTTAACTGAGAGTCTACTGTATTTACGCAACTATTGCAAACCACGTATAGATTTTCAAACTGTAACATCCTAAGAATTTTATTATGAAGATAATTACGTACTGTATTATTATAATTACTTTATTACTGAAAATGGGCTTTTCAATCCAGCCCTCACATTTTGTCAGAAAAGGCTGTATTTACATATCAAGACTTAAAAATCTCTATCTCAAAGTTATAACTATCCAAATGATAGGGTTGCCTGGGTCATCGAAAAGCCAGCACACTCAATGGTATATATGATGAAATTACAAAAAAATAGTCACTATTTAGCTATTCACCCAAACCTTGACATCTATTAATTCTTAAATACAGGATTAAAAAGAAACTAATATGGAACTGCTATGATTACTTTTCTCCATGGAAAGGTTTTTGTTTTTAAGCCACAGGAAAGGTTAGGACACTGAAGGATATTTCCAACAATCATTTTTCTGTTTATACCATTCTTTCCTCATTTAGCACAAAATCATTTCTGTTGTATCAATTTTAAAACAAGCTATTTATTGCTACACTGAGACATTTTAAATGGTATAAACTACACAGATGCATAAGCTTGGAAACCATTTATCTACATAAAAACAAAATACCGGTATTCTAATTTCAAATTTAGAAATTAAGACTAATGTAAGTTATGTGTAACTGTCGCAATTTGAAGCAGGGAAGCAGTTCACTCTCACAAGATCCTGTAGTTATTAGATGTGACATTTTAAGTGTGATAGTATCTTAGTTTATATACTTAAAGACTAAAACCAAATATATCAGTAACCTATAGCTTTAGTGAAAATAAATGGCCTAAGTAACAAATGTACATGGTCATACCTAAATCTAGATTTTTTAAATTTCTTCTTGGTTATTGAGACAGGAGGTTTTTCAGAATAATGCAAACGTAATCTTATTTCAGTCTGACATGTCAGCCATCCCGAATCCAGAGTCTCAATACCATCTGGCAAGTAAATAGGAAGAACAGTAATTATTACACACACATATATATATATTTTAATTTTTAAATTTATTGAGGTGACATTGGTTGGTAAAAATTACATTTCCAGGTATACAATTCTATATTACATTGTCTATGCATTGCATTATACACATATATTTCTAAATAATCCAATAAATATAGTACATGCTGACAATTCTAGTTCACATTCACATTTTAATACACTCCAGTTGTATGTCACTGGTACTTCTCTCCAAAGCAAATATATAAGTAGTCTTAAACTTATTGAAAAAGAAATTTTATATAAAGAAGGAGGAAAAAATAAAATGAATGTTAGCAATAGCCATAGTTTAACAACTTAATAAAAAAATTCTTATTGAATCATTATCAAAGTAATTCAAATCTATTTAGGAAAGAATACATGTTCCAACCTATAGCTGTTTCATTGGGGATCACTATAAAACTTTGAAAGCTTTACATGAGGTATTTATTCAGCTGAAATTAGTAATATCAGGCTGGGAATTGAGATATGAGAAGGTAAGAATAAAACTGTGAGTCCATTCTATAGTCTCACACTTATATATTCTGCCATAAATTGCACTACTGTGATAACACTGTGTTAGTACTGTTTAAGTTGAAGATTCCTAACACAGGTAACAAAATTTTCATAAATACTAGTAAGCTGTCAACTATTTTGGACCTAAGTTTTTCCAAAGGACTTAAACAAACAAACAAACAAAACATGAAACTTTCTTACCTATAACTTCAAAATGTTTAATAATTATCAAATTTTAAAAAGAAAGAGAAATCATTATTATCTCTTAATTTTAAACATTTTTCAGAAATGGACAAAGTTGGAGAAATGGCTTTCCATCCTCCAAGCTAACTAAAGCTGAATTTAGAACAAAGAACTAACAAAAGTGGAAATAAATGCCAATGCATTTATAACCATACATAATAATTAACATATAATAGAGGGATATGTCATGTATTACAGTTGAAGATATAAGAAAACTACTCCTTCATAAACAAAGTTCTCTAAACATGTAGCATATGAGTAAATATCTTTTGTAAATAAAGAGGAAAGGACTCAAACACTAAAGCTATTCAAGTATTTTAGATTACCCTATTATGTAATATAAATAACCACAAATAAAATCAAGGAAAAGAGGTTTAGTTGCTACCTAAACAGTGCCAAAGCATGCACGTATAAACTTATGTTCCTACTAAAACCATAACCAAAACATTCAGAACCTGTTCCTTCCTGTACTGGATAGCAAGCAAGCTGGTTATCAGCAATTTATCTCTGGTTCAGTCAGTGGAGCACACATTCTGCCCACCCCCTTTACACCTTTTGACTCCTACAGTGTAGTATCTAAAATGAAAATGCAGTTTAGCATGATAATGCTCATACACTGAGAATTGTCACTGAAGAAAACTTGCGTCCTCAAGATAAAGTATTTACTGAATCAGAAGTATACTAATGCATATTTTCAACATATTCAGAGGTAAAAGGATTTTCTATTTTACTGTAAATTATGTTGAAGATTCAGTAAGAATTACTTGAACATTCCGCTTAATCTAGATTTTACTGTAAATGCATATATAAATATACAAAAGGCACAAATTTAGCCTGAGTAATATTTCATACTTTAAATGTTTAGAGCTGTTAGAGCTGTTAACATCATTTTCAAACATAACAGCATTAAAAAATGGTATTAGTATTAACTCCTATACCTGAAATCACCAAATAAAACCAAAAAGGATAAAAATTTAAAGTATAAGCATTATATTGGTAACTATTATTTAACAGAACACATTTGTTTCTTGAATTTAGCCTCTATTTTCAATATTATATGTCATATTTCCCTGTGCTGTTTCTAATGAATGTAAAGTAACTTCTCAACCATAACAGGAAAGATTTTCAAAACTTGGTTTTACTCACTGTGGATTCCAAATTGTCCATCGTCAATAATAATTTCATTTTCTAGAATTGAAAAAAAAATAGAAAACCTAGTTAAAATTTATGATGTATATACAATGAACAATTGAGAAATAACCCATCTTAAGCATTTTTAAAAATATAAAACCTAAAATTTAAAAGCAGCCCAAAGTGAATAAGCATATTTATTGTAGCCCTCAATAAAGAATTCCCTTTTAAAGAGGCTAGCAAACAATAACAGTTCTTACATATTTGGTGATTATTCAATTCACAGTGTTACAAGAAAGAGAAAGAAAACTCCTCAGACAGGTGCTCCACAGGCACTGGGACAAACTTCTAGACCCACCAATGTGTGAGACTGACAGGCTATTGGACAACATCTCCTGACTGATTTTTCAAACCAAAGGTCTTGGCACAATTAAAATGCTTATTCTTATGTAGTGCTTATTCTTATGTAGTGCATATTCTGAACTTATCTAAAATGTAATTTTCCTCAAATCCCAACTATTCTCTACAGTCAGCTAAAAGCTTTACAAACAGCATGAACTTACCTGTTTACACAGAGCTGTGAGGAACTACCAAAAGAGTAAGTGCTAGCACATGCCCTTGTAACAGAAATTTCAACTAAATGAGACAAGCTGTGAAGCCCCACCCTCTGAGTAATATTCTCTTTCCTGCTTTTTTCTTTTACCATTTTACTTTAAACATAAGCCTAAAATATTTGTCAAAATAAGTGTGATAATTTTCAATAAAGATTCTGATAGATTTCACACAGCTGCTAATGTTTAGAAGTTGTATTTTCCAAAAGCATAAAAGAAATTTCTTTTTAAAAGACCAGAAACAAAATAATCCCATTTCTCACAATAAAAAAATATACTTAACTGCAAGATGCTTCAAAACACAATTAATTTTTAAATATTCAATATCTAATCATTTCCAACCTCAGTATAGGACTATTACAATTCTGAAGTATACTATCATAAAAATTCTAAATACATTATCAAAAATATATTAAAACACATAAAAAGAAAATCCAATAAAGAGGATGGAATGAGATATCTATTTAAATAAAATGTGTCCTTGCTACAAAGTAAAGCAGAATCTCTCACTACTTTCTAAGCTGGTAACTAGCAAGCCATTTATTATCTTTACTTTACATTCTAATTTTCCCTAGAAACTAAGAGATACATTTCTCATCACTGAGCCAATTTACAGATGAATCCAAGTAGATAATGTATGTGAAATGAACTTCAAATTTTAATCTCAGTAAGAAAAAACAAATTAAAAAATACTTGTATGAAAAGCCATTTTTAGGCATAAGAAAACTGAATTTATTTTTTTAAACCCAACTATCTGAATATAAATTTTAACATAGCCAGCAAGTTATTTAAGTAAATTAGGAGGAAACTATGTTTGCTGCAACAAAGGTATATATTTGAATTCATTCATACAAGTTTATTCCAGTATTTACTAGTTAAAAAAAACAACACCACAATAAATAGAATAACTTGTTTTATTAGTCTTACTCTTCAAAGTTAAAAATTTAAGAATTGTTTTGGCTTAATTCTTTCCTCAAATGTTCTCTAAGTTCTCTGAGCAAGGAATCAGTCATGAATGCTCAGCCAAGAATAAAGTTATTTTTAAACTTTCTAACTACTCAAAATGAAAATAAATATTCCATAATCATTTAATATAACCCAAGAAAATAAAAATAACTAGGTAAGCACTTCTAATAAAGTTTATAAAGAAAGGCAATTAAGAACTATTTAATTTTGAAAGTAAGATCCATGATATGCTAAGTGAAATTTGTAGTACTGACAATGCATTGACCTTAAATTTCAGAATATTAAATCCCACTAAGCCATTGTGCAGCATTATTAGTAACTTTATGCATATGCCTCAAACAGATGCAGTTAATGCCCATACCTAAAGGGGTTATTGATCGTGGTTGTAGATGAGTCTCCCACTTGTGAACTATGACTTGACATGGACCACCGATAGTCTGCAATTTAAAAGTTAAATGTCTGCAATAATTTCTTATATCTTATTTTCTACCCATGACTCCATTAGATGTTTGTGGCCGAAGTTTTACACTAAATAGATTTATCTTGTTAATTTTTCAATATTATATGCCCCAAATCAGGAATGTACCAAGTCACAAAGTATGATGAGTGCTGAAAGAGAATGAAGATGAGGCAGTAAACAAAAAAAAATGGGGTGAACTGGCACACAAAATAGTCCTGAACCCATTCTTAAATGTGCCTACGATACTCAAAGTTTTTCAAAGAAATTTTAATATTTAACTGATATTCTGCCCTAGGTTAACAAATGTACTTTATGTTTGGTGTGTCAGCAGTCAACAAGGAGTCAGTGGATGAAGTATTTCATTTTAAGTAACTCTCCAAGTATTCAGAAAAAGCCTACTCTATGACTGTAGGAATAGGAGCAAGTAAGATCAATTGTCACAAGTTACTCTCAGAGAACTTGAGGACATAATAAAGTTCTTTATTTAAGAATAGTAAGTAGTTAACAGGGAGAACAGTCAGATTTCTCATATCACAGTACCGGTAACCAGTCTAAAGGCCACAGGAAACCGTAAAGAAAGGACACACGCATGGGTAAATTTGAAGAACAAGTTTGATAAAAGGGGAACTGACATCCAGTTTTATTCTTGTTGCCTTAGAGTTTATAAATTCATAGTGTGGCAATTACTAATATTATCCTCTGTTAGTAAGTTCTCTTATTGAAGAAAATAAAGCTTTATGTCAGGGGAGTCCAACCTTTTGGCTTCCCTGGCCACACTAGAAGAACAAGAATTGTCTTGGACCACACATAAAATACACTAACACTATTGACAGCCGATGAGCTAAAAAACAAAAACAAAAAAACACACAAAATAATCTCATAGTGTTTTAAGAAAGTTTACGAATTTGTGCTGGCCACATTCCAAGCCAGCCTGGGCTGCATGTGGTCCACGGGCCATGGGTTGGACAAGCTTGGTTTCTGTGTTGTCAATAACATCTACCACATTTAAAAAGAATGAACCTACCAACAAAGTGAAGTATTAAATGCTTCCTAATTTTCCTTTAACTAATAAAAATCACTAAACTTATATGCCAAAATAAAACATTTAAATACACATTTTAAAGGCAAATTTTTGAATGATAACCTTAAAGGTTAGTTTTTTTGTTCCTTACATGTCTTCTGAAGAAATGTAGTAAAGTACAAGGAAGCAAAAAGAAAACACAAAAGTCACCCATTATTATACCACTTATTAAGAGTTAATCACATAATGCGATGTACAATGTAATATAGAATTGTACACCTGGAAACAATGTAATTGATATCAATCAATGCCACCCCAATAAATTTAACAACAAAAAGTTAATCACCATTAACATTTTCATATATAATCTTCAAGCCCTTTTCTAGGCATTTACTATATTATTAAAAACCCTGAAGCATAAATTTCTCTCTCTATACTGTATATCTTTTGATGGCATTAAATACTCTTCTATAATATGTTATGGAATTTCACTATTGATTATATTTAATAAATGTGCCAAATGATACAGATAAGTATGTAACAAATTAGGCACATTGTTAATTAAGCACAAGAGATTATTCTGTCACTTAACTAGAGGTTAAAATCTTTCTTAAAACTTGCAAACTTTTTAAATTTGAAATTTAAAAGAACATTAAACATTCATTCAAATTATTTATCTTGGGATAGTACAGGAAATGCTCACTTTCTCTAGACAAATCCCTCCTTGTTATGAGGGTTCACTTACAAATGGTAGACTGGGTATATGTTTTAAAAATGTAAATGTGAAACTGCTCATTTTAAAATATGGTGAATTTCATTTACATCACAATTAAAAACAGAAATACTTTTAATCCTATATCTCCTAGATGATTTTTACAACTTTTTTGTCACATTTTTCTGAATTTGCTTTTATAAACATCAAACTTTCTAATCCTCATGAGATACAAAATATACATTAAAAATAAGAACGGTGTTCTTAGCAATAACAAGCATCCAGAAAGAATTAACCAACTATTCCATTCCTCCACTCTGCCCATGTCTCCTGCATTCCCCATCAAAAAAATCCTCTTCGCTACAAAGATGGTGTGGCTCTATAGTTTTATAGAAATGTTACTAATCAAAGGTAATTTGAAAAGGTGCCATGAACATAATATTAAATATCACTGATAATAAAAAGTGGGTAGAGGAAAGGAGAGAGTTTAATTCCTGTGTCAGGGGAACTTTATCAAGTGCTGACTATAGCATCTATGCTTAATTACATAAGATTCACCCTGTGGATTAAAATGTTTTACAGGGAACATATTTTAGTAGTAATTTGAATAACCCACTCTCAGCTGTTTTAGTTACAAACCCATTTCTCACAGCATAAAACTATTAAGCTTGAACAGAATGAAGAATTTGAGGAGGAGTCCAAAGGGTCAACTCAACTGATGACGTATAATTGTGTTTACTAGTGTTAACACTACAAATTCATGTTGGTTGGTATACAATGTGTTATAGTACTTTTAAAAAATATTAACCAAGTTTTAAAATAGCGTGAATTTCCAAAATTGTTATGACTACTTTAGTAAGCTTTAGAAGAAGGTAATCTTAGATTTTAGCTTACTGAAGTTCTTAAAAAAATATTTAAGGGAAGCTGGGATGGCTCAGTGGGTTAAGCGCTCACTTTGCAGTCCTGGGGACCGAGGATCGAATCCCGGCCCCGGCCCATGTGGACCCATGTGCTGAGCTTGGGAGTGCCCCCAGTTCAGTTCTCACCGGGGTGAAGATCTCGGCCCAGTTCCTGCCCTGTGTAGCCCCACTCCCACCTGTGGAATGAAACTATGTGGAAAAACAAATGATGTGCAACTATGGAGACTGTTCTGGGCCCTCTCCCTTCTCTCTGTCTCTGTATCTCTCTGTCAAAAACAATAAAAATAAATCTTAAAAAAAAAAATAATTTAAGACCTGAGCACTGATATACTAAAAATCTCAGTAATGACTCCAAAACATGCAATCCTTTTTAAGGCTCTATTCCATGAAAAACATTCTTCAAGATCTTAGAAAACAGAACAGTTCCATTCTGTAACAAGTCTGCCATAATTTTAACTATGTTAAGAGTCAAGTGGAAGGTGGATCTTTGGAGGAAAAAAAGGAACAATATCAGTCCAAGACAGTACCCATTAACAGTACTGGTAAAAAAACAAAAACAAAAAATAAAACAAAAACAGTACTGGTAAAGTTATCTCACAATTTAGCTTATATTAAAGCAAATGACTGCTGGAATGTCTTCCAACACGCATACAAGAATACCAAGAAAAACAAACAAATAAATAAAAACCCAACTATGTTTCCACACACATACAAAAAATCCTAACGATTGCTTTCTTAAACAGTTATTGACATCACTCAGGGACATCAAGCACTGAGAGAAATAAACAAGATTATTATCCAAAACATAGATTAGAGTTTCTGTTTTGTTTTAACAAACCACCAAACAAAATTATCCAGTAGTCATATAATATCACTGGTTTTAAATATGAGAAATATAAATGTGAACTTGAAAATTTTTACTGTTTTCTTTCCATAGTTTTGGGGAAAAACGTGCAAGTAAAAGGAGCTCTGAAGAATTCTTATCTATGCTGTCAGTGGCCAGACCCTTAAATATTTTAAAATCACTGTTTTTAATAAGACCAAGAAGAAAAATGGTCCCCTAGAAGTAAAGCTAAGAAAGTTAGGCCAACAGACATCTATCTATGAGATGGGTCAAATTTGAAGTTAACAGCAGAGAGTATTCAGTAGTTAGAAGAATTCTATTTATATTAAGAAGCATTTGTACAAAATGACAATCTGGGCTATTCTGAAACAATTATTATCTGTCTGTTACAGATCACTAATTCCCTTGTTAAAGGACTGAAATGAAAACTAAAGATAGATTAAGAATAAAGTAAAAGAGTCTGCAAGGAATTTAACTATAAGTGAATGTTAACACTTATAAAAATTAAAAACATATGCTACTGAAAAATAAAGAGCTACTTTCACTGAAATGAAGAAAAAATTTCAAAGACAATATAATTAAAAATTGGCTAACATTTCTGTATGAGGTAACATCTCTAATTCTAGCCACAAGTAAAGAGTGGTGGACATGAAGCTAAAAAATGTTTAAATTATATGCTAATTCAAAAATTATCTTTGGTGAAGATATGAAATTAATGGACTATCTGTAGTCTCACACCAATGTTTTCATTCTAGGAATATCTACTACCTTTGTTCTTTATGTTTAAATAAGTTAATAGTTTTACTTGTCACCAGAAAAAGTATCTTAAAATTTCATGCATGACATTTTATTCTAATTCAGTCAAATATAAGAGATCATGTGACTATGAAAAAGTAAGAGAAAAAAGACTTCAAGACTCAAGTTCTAAACTAAAGGGAATATGCCAGAAGGAGCAAAATATGGAAGAGGGAATACAAATTTATTTACAAAATTTTAGCAACAATAAAGACCTAAGAAATTTATAGTTCAAATTCATTTTATAGTTGAGGAAGCGGAAGGTCAAGTGACACGATCACAAGACTTTTAGCTTAGGCCCTAAGACTGCTTGGGTAGACGACATCTTGAAACTTTTGACCCAGTAAAATTAATCTTATTATCCATTTCAGCTTTTCAATGCTTTCATAATTACTTTGTTTTGCTATTACTTTATATTCATAAAATATGTATTCCAATAATTTATATCATTTCATGATTTAAGATTTCTTGCACATTAATTCTACCATTTGACAATGCATAATTGAAACAAAGTTTCATAATTATTTCTATTAAAATTTGTTTCATTTAAAAAGTGCCACCAATTAAAAAATGTTACTTTAAGCTGGTAGGTTTATTTTTTTCCAAAAATAAACCTCTAGCCATATGAATGGGATTTTATGTAGTTATTTACTCTAGTCCATGAAAAACATACTTACCATGGCAGCCCCTGCATCACACGGTACATGTGTACACGATACAGAGCACCTACTTAAAGAAACACACTCACCAACATATACTGTAAACTTTTGCAAGTATTACAAGGGAAAAACTTGTTTTTTACTGTAAGCAGACTTCTTGCCATTTTTTTCAGAAAGGCATTTTGGACTGATTTGCTGCTTTTGTTTACATTTTTAATGAAGAGGGAAAATACTGTAGGTTGGCTTAATTTGACCTGTGTTGACAATAGTCTTACTTTAGAAAACTGCCCAAAGGACTCATTATGATTTTCTTGTAAATGCCCTTGTAAGTAAAAGTCAGTTGATTTCACATGTTACAAATTTCACATACTAGGATCCTCAAATAAGCTTTCAATGTCATGAGTACTATAGCCTACATATCTATTCATAACTATTCAATTTATACTGAAGAACTCTGCCATGATACATAACCCCTATACCAAATAAATGATCTTTTCCTGAGTCATTAAAGTGAGACTATTGTCAAGAGAAGCCAACACAATGATCAACCATAATGTAATGTAAGTTAAAGTACTGAACATTTACAATATAGTCTCAGAATAAGGAACGTAATAGGTGCAAAAGACAGCTGAAGTGGGTCTGTCAGTCTTTTCTTTTTTTATAATGGTGGCAGAGAATGAGGTAACAGTGGCTGCTTGTGTTTTTATATATTAATAAGCATTCAATGGCCCCAAAAGGAAATAAATTTTTTTCAAAGATCTAATCCATGCTTTGCTTCCTAGACTCCTGCCTAAGCAATTGTTCACATGCAGCCCAAGTGTACTCAATAGTAACAATCTGAAGGAAAAAAAATTCTTTCAGCAAATATCTTTAAAATAAGAAAGATAAACTTTTTTTCTAAATATGAAAACAGTCCCAAAATAATAAATCATCATGAGCAAGCATATTTAGATTTACTAGGAACTCCAAAGGCCTTTAGGAAAGATCCTTGTCTATCAATACCATCATTGAAAAAAATCTAAGAGGAATGACTTCAGTTTTGTTAGAAGTTACACAATGCAGCCACTAAAACACTGCTGTGAAATAATTTCTAAAAGCAATTACTTACTGAAAGCTGGCTATATACTCCTCTAAAGGTATTTATACCACATTAAGATTAAAAACTGAAACAAAAAGAAAACTTTGCAACTGCTTACCGACTAGTTTGCAAAAGTTACAGAAAATGCATATCTATTGAGAACATTTATTTATCATTAAAACCAATTTCATAATAACAATATTGCAGAACATACTTACTATTAGTTTTTTAAAAATTCCAATGCAGACATTGCCTGCCTTTGAAGTGACTACTTCCCTGCTTTTTGGTACTAAAATGTTATTAATCTAGAGTTATAGTTTCCCTATTTGATCAAAACAAACTCATTTCCAAACTTAAATTAGTTGCTTTTGAAAAAAGTAAGTTTGCTAGAGAAACTGGAAACTGGATAAAGAAAACATACCTTTGGTTCTAAAAAGCACCCTTTCAAGTAGCGATACTGAATTGATACTCCTCTACTGAGCACAATGGTTGCTTTCCATAACATGCTGTGAGAAAAAAAAATTAAAACAGCAGCATCAATATCAAACTAAAATGCATAAAGATTTCATAAAACCCCTCAAGTAAAGTCCTGTGACCAATATCATTTATTCTTACACAAAATTTTACTCCAGGCCTAATATGTACCAGATGCTGGGAACACATTGATGAATAAGGCAGAAAGAGCCTCTTGTGTAAAGAGACGGCTTTCTTGTGTGGGAAGACAAACAACTAACCAACTTTTTAATATGATAAGAAGTTATGGAGGAAGCTTTTAGAAGGGAGGCTTCAATGAGGAAGAAGTGTCTGAACTGAGACCAAAACAATGGAAAGGAACCTGGAGAAGTATTATAAACAGAGAAAGCAAGTAGTGCAGAGGTGAGATCCAGAGTCAGAATCTTCTCTGACTTCTCACTTAGTAGAGATGTTACATGGCTGCTAAGAGGTTTTGGGACCAAGGCTGGCAAGTTACACTCATGTTCCCAATTGTCTCTTGTCTTAATTGTCCTGCCCAGCCTCTGGCTATTTCCCTAGCCACACAGTCAGGATCTGTATTTTACTTGTTTCAACCCAATGTCTTCCTCTGAAGCATACCATTCTAACATATTTAGTTGCATGCTATTCTAAAACTTTGACTCAACAGTGGAAAAATTCACTGTAATTTATGACTGTAACTGATTTTTAGCTTCAAATCATAGATATGATATCAATGGTATCCAAAGTGTGGTCCCAATACCATCAGTAGTATCACATGGGAGCTTGTTAGAAATGGAAATTCTCAGGCTACACCTAGACCTACTTAATTAGAAATTCTGGGGGTGGGGCCCAGCAACCCATAAATTAACAGGTGGCTGATAACGAACACTTAATTTTGAGAGCTAGTCATAGACCATTACTCAAATATTAATTCAGCATGAACACTTCAGTGAATAAACAGCAGCTCCAAATGTTCTCCCATGACACCAGATGGTCAGCCCTGCTCCCTACCTGCTTTGGCCAAGACAGACTTTAGGGCATTATCCTCATTCTGACCGAATCCTGGTTCCTAAGAAGTATCCACAACCAGCTGTCATTCATCACCCTACCTACAGCAATCAGATTAATCTGGTAGCAACAAAATACAAATGCCCCAGCTCTACTCTGGGAGATTGATATCATAGGTCTTGGGTGGAGCCTGGTCATGTGTTTATGTATGACTGGTTGAGAATCACTGCTATAAAACAAAAATAATAAATGCTTGGTACATGTGCAATATTACTTTTTCCTGATAAGCCTCAGAATCATTTTCAACAGAGGGATCTAGGCAGACTCTACCAACTCTAAGGTGAAACTTATTTCCTATCTCTGCTACAAAAAAAGGAAGGAAGGAAGGAAGGAAGGAAGGGGTAAGGGAAGGAGAAGAAAAGGAAAAGGAAAATTTCTAGTACTATTTCATCCATAAAACAGTCAGGCAGAATACATGAAACTAGCCCCAGAAATGCACACCAGAATTAGTGGGAAACTTTGAAAAAATGTGGGAGGGCCCCTCTCTCATGCACTTTTTCTCAATTTCTAGGAGTAGGATCTAGGCATGTGCATTTTTAAAAAATCCTCACAAGGCATTCTGAAGTGCATCCGTGGTTAAGAACCACTAAATGAAGAGATGGAAAGAGAAAAGCAATGACTCTTTTTACTCCAGTTCTCAAGAAAATATAGCAAAGTTAAAAATGAACCAGAGCTGCTCAGTAATGTCAAGAATGAACATGAGCTGATGAAATTCAAGATAAACCAGAAAAGAGGGGCAGTGAGAAGCTTTAGTGCACCTGCCTGACTTTGATTGGCCTTCATAGCCTTCCCCAAAATACAATAAAATCTACAAGGAGAGCAAATAAAACCCTAACTGACCCACATTTTCTGCATTACCAGGAAATACCAAGATTGTCAAATTATCTGTAAATAAGGAAAAAAAAGTTCCACCAGAGCTGTTGTCACCACAAGCCTGTAGGTATGGAGGCTTATGAGACTGAAAATGGGGGCACAGAAGACTGAGATGCAGAGAACACTGAAATCCCAAAGAAACTCACTCCTAAAACACACAAACGTAGTCCAAAGGCAAACAGATGTTTGCCTTTCTATAAACTTGTATCATCTGTATCATCTTCCTTTCTGTTTGTCTGCCATATATGAATCAATTATATTTCAGTGTACATCAGCAATGTAACAATGGTGGTCCCATAAATTAAGTGGTTATGTGTTACCTCATTTTGTTCACATCACTTTGATTAGGTTGATGAAATGAGCTTAATGACAGGTGACAGGGCAACTCAAAGAGTTCAGAGCGGAGGTGTGTTTTAGGAACAAGTTCAGAAAGATGTGAGGTTTCATTTTGACAGAAGGGGCTGATCCGAAAATCAAGGAAAAAATAGCCACTTGAAGGAAATAAACATCTTGTTCCTCTGTGATCCCAGTATTACTTATTAATCAAACTTTAGTTGTGGCTGAGAAAAGGTGCCACACTTATGACAAATAGGGGTAAGCGTGTCCTATATATAGTTTTTGTTTGTTTTCTTTTCCATAGCTTACATGGTGGTATTGTTTCATTTTACTTGTTTTCTTTTGCTTTCCCATCAGTGCCTCTGCTGTGAAGGCCCAGTTTTTGTTTTGTTTTACTTAACCTGTCCTGCAACCAATACATTTGGTCTCCAGACCCAGTTCAATGAGATGAGTCCACAGTCATAAGCACAGATGCCCCAGCAATGTCAAACCACTATAAACATTTCTAAATATTTGTTCTCAATATCTGTATTTCTCACATTATGCACTGATTATAAAGTTTTTTGTCTAGCATTGGTCCACAGGCCACATTTCTGTATCACTGCTCCCTAGGAAGGCAGAATGTGAGCTTCATAACCATTGGATCTGGTGCTTCTCCTGTGGAGCATCTCATGTATTTGTATACTATTTAGAATCTCATCTCTCCTGACCCCACACATACATTTTGACAACCCAACACTTCCAAATAACCCCAAGTAGAGAGGCGTCACCTTTCTTGACATCCACTGATTTTATCCTAACCCCTTTACCATGTACATGAGCTAACTGAGACCTAGAGATAGCAGATCCACCCAAGTTCATAGACTACAGAACCAAAACTGGCACCCAGATCCATCTTTCCCCAGTTCAATGCACCAATATATGCTAAGTATAGTGCTGTATTTAATGTTGGCAGTGTACTAAATTCATTACATTAGCTAAGATATCTAAGTATGTGTTCTACTCTCTGCTACTTAATACTATATATGCCTGAAGAAAATTATTTTATAGGCTAAAGCAGATCTAATTTTATAGGCTAAAATTAGAGATCTTTTATCAAGAACATGTACTGAGAAGCCAAAAGATAGTGCCTAAAAGATTTTTTTTTAATGAGAAATAGCAGGGGATGCCAGGATGGCTCAGTGGGTTGAGAGTTCGTCTTGCAGCCCCGAGGTCTGAGGATCAAATCCTGGCAACAGCCCATGTAGACCCATATGCTAAACTGGGGTGTGCCTCCAGTTTGGTTCTCACTGGGGTGAGCATCCCATGCGGGAGGCCCCTAGCTGGTTCCTGCTCTGTCGAATGAACTATGCAACTATGGAGACTGCTCTGGGCTCTCCCCCTTCTTTCTCTCTCTGTCAAAAACAATAAAAATAAATCTTAAAAAGAAAAATAGCAGTATAACCCTATTATTTAGAAATATGGTGGTAAGTATCAAGAGTTGACAATGGTGGTTTCAGAGGTGGAAACTGAGGAACAGGGCACCTTGTTTTTTTCACAATAAACTTTGTAAAACAATTTATTCTTTAACTATGCAAATATGGTAACACTGATAAAACTAAATATTAGAAGAAGAAAAATATATCAAGGCATCTTAAAAGCCCCCAAGTTTATAATCTGAATGTCAAACCTGCTCTGTAACCTGACATTTCATGCTTACCTTTCACCTGTCTCGCTTTCTGGAAGAAGAGCCACAGCATCTTGAGGATTCCAGTTTCCCAAAGCATCACAGCTTCCACATATTGCAAAAACTTCGCCTAAAGAAACAGAACCACCAGTGACAGCAGCGTAAGTAGGCAAGTTTCAAATTTTAATCTTAGGAAGCACGAAAAGAGCAATCAATTGCAGTTGTTTGACCAGATGCAGAGGCCCCTTTAGCAGAGGTGAAGGACCCTCACTGGAAACATGACTTTGGACTCAGGCACCACACCAGCACCTGCATTATTAACTTGACCCACCTCTAAAGAACCAAAGCCAGAGACAAAGACTTCGTTCAACTATTACACTTATTCAGCCAATAGCAACCACCCAGAAGACAAAATGAGCAAAGCATAGTCCCTGCCTTCAAAGTAGCTTTCAAGTTAAAGGGACAAACACTAAATACATTAAAAGTATTCTAAAAAAAAATAACAATCAATATTTTCTAGGAACTCAAATAGTAGCTATTACAGGCTAAAGATCAAGAAAATTATGAAGGAGACAGAAGCAATTTAACAACTGCAAAAAATCCTCAGAACACTTACATAGTAAAAAATCTAGAACTCCCTATGAAAATAATGACTATTGTTTCATTAGAACACTTCTCACCAACAGACAAACCAACATATAGCTATCATCTATATTTGCTAAATTTCATATTTAGCAAAAGTCTACATCTTCTTGGATATAAGTATGCAGAATTCTTTGACTTATATATCACACATTCTGAATTAATTAAAATTCATGAAGAAAAAGATAATGAACTGAGCCCAAATGACAAAGTTCAAGACATACTCCTCCATGTTCTGAGAGTAGCTTGGTTTCAAAGCTTTCAACAGACACTATTCTATCAAGACTAGAATTATAGTTGCCTTTAGCTGCATGCATGAGCATTCTGTAAAACTGGACTGTCTAAAACTTAACTGAAATTCTGATAGTTATTCAGGACTTTTCAGGGTTTTAAAAATAGTATGTGCATATAGCACAGGGTGGTTATGCACAGAGATTTATGTCAAAATATTTTAAGTATTTAAATCCTTTAGAGTAACCAGATTTTTTGCAATTAACTTATCTCTGCCTTCCCTGGTTTAAAAGAAAAACGGATAAACACTGTTGCTAAATACAAAGCACAAATACTCATTCCCAAAACTATGTATGTCATTATGTATATTATAGCATATGCTCTGGCTCCAGCTCAAAGTACAGATTACCATAAAATCAGATTCAGGCTCACCACACTCCTTTATAATGGAGTCAGTTATTTCTTAGCCACACACAAAATAGCAGCTGCTCTTTTCTCTGGAAAGAACATGTACCCCAAATGGAAAAAGTGAAACTGGGCAATCAATTGGTGGTTCACTCTTTCCTTCTATCAGTGTTTCTGTATTTTACCAGTTCCCTCTTGCAATGTTACTTTCTGCTGATTGTCTGTAAATATAACTTCTCTGAGGGGAAAAAAAGGGGAAAATTTTTAATTAGAACAGACAGACCTTTTTGTTTAACTGGCTTTCATTTATAGAAGATTATAAACTTGAATGCTAACTAAAGGAATTTGCAAACAGCATCTCCATGTATTCTTTTCACTTGTTCCCTCTAACCTTATCCCTCTTTGTATTCTCCACTCTTTCCACATCCAGCAGAGAATACTTCCTCCTGATTTGGTGACAAAATCATGGTGATGGGAGAGTTGAGGATTTCCCCCACATCTCCTTCTCTACTTTCCAACTACAGATTCATCTGCATTCATACCCACCACTATATTCCCTGTAGTCCTTAAGTTATAGACCCTTCTTGTCAAGCTGACCCTTCTATAGCTAATGCTGTAGTCAGTCCATTTGCCTGGCATGGCCAGCTCCTTCTAGCTAACCTGCCTGTGTACAACTCCCTAGAAGGGTACAATATAGCTCTATAGTCTTCTCCTTACAGAGGAGGCTACACCATGAACTGGAAGTGAGCACTTTGACCCAAGGGAGCCAACCCATTAGCTGACTAGCAACCTTCCATCTGCAGAATCTTGCACAGAAGTTGAGCTGTACCAGATCATCTTGGCTAAGAATGTGCATTTGGACAAACACACATCTGTCAACCATTGTGATGGCTGCTAGAACAAACATGCTGGATATACAGAGTGAATCATTCATTCCTTCTTTTAATACATAGTTACTCATGCTTGAGCCAAACACTGTACTATGTGCAGTAAATCAGTATAAGACCAAGCCACATTTTCATAGTTTATAATCTATCCACAAACAAATTATTCAAATAATTCCATAAAATCTGTAAGAGGTGTTACAAAAAGTCCTGGAACCTTGAATTTCACAAGGACCTTAACTTAGTTGAATGTGAGACTTCAGTAAGAAGAGTTGGGGGTGGGAGGTGGGGGTGCACAGATCTAAGCAGAGGAAATACTAATTTGAGAATGTCCCAAAGAAGAGAAGGGACACAACAAATTTGAGGAGATGGCCAGTATAGCCAGAGTATACTAAACAAGGAAGTATATACCCAAGTGTGATACTGTTTTGACATGCTATATTACACTAAAATTATTTCACTCCATTTTAGTAGACAGCAAAAATAAATAGAAACGCTAAAAAAATAAAAATTTACAAGTAGGGAATAAAGTTATCTTATCCAAATATTTCATCAACATCATATACTAGCAAAATTTCACTCATCTTCATGCTACTTAAAAATCATACCCAACAATCTTTATGTGAAAACTTAGTCACAGTTTTCTTGGAAAACAGGAGAATAAGACACTATTTAGAAAGGTTTTTTGTTTTTGTTTTTCATTGAGTTTACTATGTTCCAAGCACATTTCTGGTATTGGGAAAGCCATAAAGATATTTTCATCTAAAAATTAGGCCCATTCTAATAACAACTCCATACTTTAAGATAAGCCAGATGAGAAAAATGCTCATGTACAGTACCTGGTAACAGAGTTCCTCTAATTTCAAAGGTAACCTGAGACAGTGTCATGCTGATGGATTTATTTTAGGAGGTCGTGCTAGGAAGAAAAAGAGAAGATGTCATTTATATTATATGAAACTATTAGCTCTAGATAGCTACCACCAAGAAATAAGTTAAAAAGTAAACAAAACAAAACAGAAAAATATAGACTCTTAATAAGCAAAAGATTTCAGAGACATTATGAGTATATATAGAGACTGAATTACTTAGGAAGTACATAGCAAGTTTTAAGAATATATAAACAAAAAAAAGTTTTTTGTTTTTAAAGAATTCATGATTCTCTTGTCACATACTTTCTCTTCAGATAAACAGCTGTTTTGAACTCAACCTATCTTTCCTGACCAGGCTCATGTTATGGTGGAAGGGGAAAGAGATAAAAAAAACAAAAACAAAAAACAAAAAAAACCCCAAGATAGAAAAATGCTTGGCTCAGGAGAGGACTTTCTACTTTAATAAGAAGTTTTTAACTTTAGTAACAAGAAAACAACCTTGTATCTATCACTCACTGAAACAAAGTATGTTCTGCAACAAGTTTGCAAATGTGCTTCTTAGTAACTAATGACTTAAAAACAAACAAACAAACAAAACCTTTGCCCACAAATCATTCTTTTCAGATTTTCTCTTTATTAACCATAGGACTGCCATTACTCCAGTCTGCAGACATGAATTTGTAGCCTCAACTCTGTGATCTATTACCAACCCTGTTGATTCTCTGATCTCACATATAGGCCTTTCTTTCTAAATTTTGAACTTCATTTAAAACCCTATATTCTACCTGTATCTTGGCTTCTAAATGTCTTCTCAGTAACACATTTTATGTCATTTAGAATAGTCTTCCTCAATCTTCTTGGAATCACTTCGATCACTTACAGAAATCTAAACCTCTAAGCTTTTGATGTCTTTCACTGATTAGCCACATTTTCTCTCTGATTTCTCATTTCTTTGTTTTTGCTGTTTTTCCCAGCCAAACCAATATGTTTACCATCCCGTAATTTAAATACCTGAGGAAAGACAGGAAATAGATTTCTTTTCAAATATACAATGCCAATTCTCCAGGTTATATAATTTAAATATAGAAAAAACTGGGGAAGCCAGGATGGCTCAGTGGGTTAAGCACTCACTTTGAAGCCCCAGGGACCAAGGATCAAATCCTGGCCCCGGCCCATGTGGACCCATATGCTGAACTGGAAAGTGCCCCCAGTTCGGTTCTCACCAGGGTGAGATCCCGGCCCAGTTCCTGCCCTGTGCAGCCCCGTGCCCACCTGTGGAATGAAACTATGTGGAAAAATCAATGATGTGCAATAATGGAGACTGTTCTGGGCCCTCCCCCTTCTCTCTGTCTCTTTCTCTCTGTCAAAAACAATAAAAATGTATCTTTAAATATAGAAAGAACATATATTTTACACTAGGACACATCATATTCTATATAACTTCTTCAATACCCCCCAAAAACTTGAATCCCAATACAGTGTTCCCTCGCCACTTCGCACTTCATGGTTTGCGGCTTCAGTGCTTCGCGGGTTTTCCCAAAATATTCATCAAAAAATAAAAATGAAAAAATACAACCATGTTGGCAGCCACATTGCGGAAAGGAGCGTTGACGGGATTTTAGTGTTGTGTTGGCGATAACTTGTTTTGTTTAAGCGATAACTTTTTTTATTAATTAAGCCCTTATAATGCCGCCTAAGCGCTGTGCCCCTGCGAAAGCTTCCTCCGGGGCGCCCAGAACCCCGTTGACAGGGTTATGTCCTTGTACAGGAGAGTTTTGAAGGAAAAGAAAAAACAAAGACAACAACGACCCATCACCATGTTTCTCTCCAAGGTAAAGCCCCCGGCTCTCCCGTCAGCGCCTCCAGCAGAAGAGTCTCCAGTGAGCCTAACGCTTCTACGAGTCACATGACAGCCTCTCCTCCGCCACCCACACAAGACTCTCCGCCTCTCTCAGAAAGCCATGCTGATTCATGTTTATTACTGTATAAGGTTTTGTCATTAACCTTATTAATTAGCACTGACACGTTTAAGTAAATACGTATACTGTTGTCATTTTTGTCTTCAATGAGTAAAGTATGAATACTGTTTACATATTTAAAACATTCTTATATCCGCATACATGAAAATTCCTAGGGGCAAATCCTACTTCGCGGTTTTCCAGCTTTCTCGGAAGGTTCTGGTCCCCACTAATCTCGAAAAACGAGGGATCACTGTATACCAATGTTCCTAAAAAACATTCCAGTGTGTTTACCCTGAATTATTTCTATAAATTTCCATTTTAAATTGCTTATTTGCATTTAGTCCACACATTATTTTATATTAAAAAGTTATAAAGAACTTTTCATAGCTATTCGTTTTCTATTTCCCCTTTGTTCTCCGTTGTGTCCCCGTGAACACATGCACAATTCTGCAATGGTCACTTAATGAGCACTGTTACCCAGTTAACCACAATTCCAAGATAGATCTATAGTAGGCAGTTCTAAGCAGACACAGTCCTTTTTAATTTTTATGAAATAAGCATAGTTCATTATTTTTACATTTTTTTAATTTTTAAACTATAGTTGACATTTAATTTTATATTAATTTCAAGTGTACAGCATAGTGACTAGACATTTATATAACTTATGAAGTGTTCCCCAATAAGTCTAGTACCCATCTGACACCACACACAGGTATTACAATATTGTTGCCTACATTTCCGATACTGTACTTTTCATCTCCATGGCTATTTTATAACTACCAATTTGTACTTCACCCCTTAGCTTTCTTCACTGAGCATCCCAAACCCCCTCCCACCTGGCAACCATCAATTTGTTCTCCCTGGAGGCAACTTTGCCTTCCAAGGGATATTTGACAATATTGGAAGACATTTTTGGTTGTCACAATCGGGGGTGATGCTCCTGGCATCTAGTAGGTAAAGGCCAAGAGAGCTGCTAAACAGCATCCAATGCATAGAACAGGTCTCCACACATAATTGTCCAGCTTCAAATATCAGTAAGGCTGAGGATGAGAAATCTGATCTCTAATATCTATCCAGAGGCTCAATGTTAGCTATAAACTATGTATCATTCCATTTATATCAATTATAAAATGTAAATGTTGAACACACACATCCGTCAATGTAGTTTCATGTCACCTGAATAAAGACTTCCTTATTTAGCAACTCTATCACTTCAGAAAACCCAAAACTTTGCACTGGAGAAAAATCTGTCCTTGATCAAAATCATTTCTAACATACCTTAATCTACTTTCTAAGAGTAAACATGATCTAGTTAAATTACATCCAGTTCTAACACTGCCAAAGAATGTCCTAAATCTAAAAATATCTCGATTGTTAACCCCCCATAACCTATCATTATCCAAATATCTTAATAGTTCTCTTTTCACATGACATCTCATATAAATCTGAGTATATAAGTCTAAGAGCACAAATATTTCCTTTTCTAATAAATATAATGGCTCACTGAAGCACTGCAATCTTGTATTTAAATTTATATCATATCAAGGAGAAATCTTTAGACTAGCAAATAAGCCCAGCTTTTAAGTTACTGAAATGAGATACAGCAAAAAGCCCCATCATCCAGTAAAACTGCTGAATAACCAACCTCAATCTCAACTTATAACTTGCACTTTGACCAAGTGTTTACTACCACAGTTCTCAACTAAGGACAATCTTGTCTACTTAAAAATTTTGACAATTCGTCGATCAATTTTAAGTAACTATTTTAATAAATTTTAGAAAAATCAGATGTAATTATTCCTGTGCATAAATTCAACAGCTGACACAAAATAATCTCTAAATTTCTACTGCATTAAATGGAAATCTTACCTAATTTAATTTAAAGGAAATCAATTGATTATTAAAATTGAGCCTTTCATTCTAAAGGTTGCTTGTAAGAGTGGCTATAGTAACTTGACTGTACATAGCTGCAGTAAATGTACTATATAAAGCTGTATACATAAGCATAATAATGCCCCACCAAAACCTTCCCAGATGTCATCAAAAAACATCATCTTCCACTTGGATTGACAAAAGTTACATAATCTGGTTTAATTTCCACTCCACTCCCCCAATTTAATACCACACCAAATAAAAGGGGAGCTACTGCTAAAGCATTTTACTTGATACTGGACAAAGGCCAAAATTCTGCTGCAGGGAAGCATATAATTCTGGCACCTAGCTACCACCAAAACAGTGGTGACAAAGTAAAATACTGTTCTGTGGTGGAACGCAAAATTCATACACACACCAACAGTTCCTCTTCACCTAAACAAGCAGAATACAAAAACAAAACAAAACCCCAACTTGGACGGGGGAGGTCTTCCAGATATACATAAAACAAGAGTAAGATGGAAAAATGCTAGTCATTTTTCTGTACCTAAGCTGACTATGTATGTAATTTAACCAACTCACTTATTCATGTACAGACTACACTTCTTGAGACAGGTTTTGTTTTGTTTTGGTTTTTTAAATATAATATCCATTTTGTGCTTTTTGAAGATAAATATTAAACAGCATTCTCATCTGAAATTTGGGGAAGCATTTAATACTACTTTAATACCTTTTTAAAGATTTAAGCAATTAGCAAACTATGACCTTGTAATTTACATTTAAAAATATTTCTGTTTACATTACCTGGCAAAATAAAATTTAGTCTCTTCCTTTTGTCAAACTATTCCAATACCTGACCTTACTGGTTTACCAGCTTAGAGAACAAAAGGGAGATTTAAGCAAACCAAGGTATAGGGGCATTTAGTTTACAGCTAAATTGAAGTCATGGATATTTTTAGCTAAAATGTGTTTCTCTGGGCAAAAAGAACACCTCTCACTGTTTTCCTCCAAATTTTTTCAAATAAAAAAGCTGTTTCCAATTCTCCTTGCATTTTCTTGGACTCCCAACAGCTTTGAGTTTCATAACTGGAAAAAAGAAATATATGAAATGCCTACATGTTCCTGAGTTACTTTCTGGTCATTCTGGTGAAGGACTATTATGACCCTACTTACTATTCTGACCCCAGTATACTTTAAGTCAATATTTTAATCAAAAAAATGCAGACATAAATGGATTTTTATTAAGAAAGCATTTCTGGACATTTCATTAAGCCAAGTTACTTTTTAAATGAACTTTCTAAGCAATGCAGTAAAGTTTTTCCAAATGTTTTCCATTTCATATTATCTTGATATTATTTTCATATATACTTCATGTATTTTTCCAGGTTAAGTTATACATGAAGATTTGATTCATCAACCTTCTTTTGATACATATTAAATTTTACTCACTCTAACATTGTGAGATTTCTTTTGTGGTCATTATTTCTCTGAGTACAATTTTCCTAGGTCTTATTTTGCCTAGAATATTGGTTCTCCCTAGTTCTCAAATCAAGAACGGATAGGCCCTGTGCAGTTAGTTTTACCTGTTTGTGTTATTTGCAGCCAGAACGCCAGGAGTTGGAAAAAGACTGACAGCTTGTATTTACTTTTTAGTAAGTCACATCTGTCAGAAATGTAGCAAGATGGAGAAACACGAAGAGGTGGAGTAGAGGGTAGGGGCTGGGAAGAAATAGGGACGGCAACAGACAAGTAAGTGTATAGAAGACATCATCAGGTCCAAACATCCTGCTTGGTCCCATCAGGTCCCCTATGTTGGTGCTACAACGACTGAACAGCTGCCTCAAGGTGAACGAATTCTCTATAATTCATGACTGAATTCATGGCAGATTTCTTTTATCACGAGCAGTGGGGTGAGAGGAAGGGCTGATGAAACGCCTAATTGACTGCGGCTTTCTCCCAGAAGGCAAGGCAAAATGAAGAGCTCTGGAAAAAGTAGAGCTTTGGAGGGAAGAGGGCAGCTGTCTTAAAATTGTGTGGATGCATTGACGACTATTCCTGGAACCTTTTCCTAGGAGAGTGAGGCACTTTGGTATCTCGGAATAACTGCGTTATGCAAGCATGCCCTATACAATGCGGTTAGACAATTTCGGAAAATCAGCAGTTGTCAAATCACTACGAGTCAAGGAGCGCGCGATGGTGGGCACGGGCCATGCTGCGCGTTAGGGCACCCAGCCGACTTCAGCGGCATTTGTTTCTTCGTTTCTTAACTTAGCACTTCTCAACATTCGTGGTGGCCCTGTGCTCTCTGCATTGTTACTCGAAAATACTTCACAGATCTTTCAGAAGAACTAAGCGCCAGGCAGGCAGCCCAGCGGAAACGTGGCAGCAGACAATAAAAGTCCAAGAAATAGGTGTTACCCACCCACTTACCGGAGCGGACGTCCAGGCCGTTATTTCCCCGGCAGGCAATGTCCGTGCCGGGCCGGGCTGGGCGACCCTGCCCTCCCCTCGGCCCCGCCGCGGGTCCCGGAGCCCCCAGCCCCGCCGCGTACCCTAGCCGGGCCGCCCTGACAGCTTGACTGCCACGTGAGCAGCGGCCGAGGCCCCCAGCACCGAGCGCCGGGCCCGTCGGCTGCCCGCCTCACCTGCGGGGTCCGCGGGTCCACGCCGCCGCCGTGCCCGAGAGCGAGTGCAGCGGGCCGAGGTGCCAGGTTCCCGCTGTCCACGCCTCGCCAGCGCTCCCCACGGCAGCCAGCGGCGGCGCCCAGTGGCAGGAAGCGGCTGCGCTCAAACCGGTTTCAGCTGCTCCAGACCAAACCGCCAGGCCACCCCGCGAGGCGGAGTCGAAGTGACGGCAGGGCGGAGTCTGACGTCACGCCCGGCGCCCTCCTGACCAATCGGCGGTCGCGCTCGGGGGAGAGGGCGGGCCCTGCGTTCCTGGAAAGGGCCCGCGTAGGCGGCCGAGGGTGGCCGGGCATCCCCGGGGTCCCCCCCTCCCCGGTCCACCCTTTCCGCTGACCTGGAGCCTCCTCGGGAGGCGGCGCGGAGGAGACTTGGCCAGTGATCATAGATGAGCACCATGCTCCCCAAAGCTGCTTTGGAACAACCAAGTGTAGAGGCTGGAGCTGCAATTCTGAATTGCATTTTTCCTTATTCGAAAGTGAGGGAAATTAGCAGGCTAGATGTTTTCTGGAAACTTTCCTTCCTTACAAAACAACAAAAGCACTTGGATCACATATTTAAAGTTGAAAGCAAGAATCAGGTGACTTAAGATGGTTGAGAATTTATACCTTTGCTACACAAAGTATGGTACTGTACAGGGCAGCTGCATCGCTTGGGAGCTGTCAGAATTGCAGTCTCCGGACCATCACAGACCTGCAAATTGGAACCTGCATTTAAAAGGATCCTCGGATTATTTGCAAGCAAATTAAAATTTGAAGGAACTTTTCTGAAAGCTAGAAAGACCCTCTCTGCAAAAGTTCTACTAGTCATTTATTTTCTGGGGGGTGTGTGTGTGGGGGGGGTTGTTCTCTCTTTTGATAGTCCCAGAAAAATTAAATAGTATTTGTTAGTTATCTAATTTAAACTGTATCTTTCCAGCATCAAGGTTAACCTTTGGTTAACCACTAACGTAACTGAAAATTAAAAAGAACCACCTTTGTTGGGAATGTTGAGGATCTCTTATAAGAGGTAGCTTGAGTTGTAAATTGGTTGGAATGAGCCTACTGAGAAGGCATTTGGATTACATGAGCTCTAGCTTTAGACATAGCTTCTAGTTTTATTTTTTATTAATTGTTAAATTTATTGGGGTGACACTCACTGCTTGGTAAAAATTACATAGTTTCCAGGCATACAATTCTACAAGCTTCTAGTTTTACAAATTAGATTGTTTATATAGCCACATTTGATATCTGATCTTGGATTAGATCCCAGGGCATTTCTGACAATATCATCTATTTAAGTTAATAAATAATTATTAAGAGCCTATTTGTGCTAGGCACAGAATGCAGAGCCCTCTCTCCCTTTCATTTACTTTATTTACAGCGCTTTTTGATGGCTCTTGTTTTAATCCAATTTTTTTTTTTAAGATTTATTTTTACTGTTTTTGACACAGACAGAGTGAGATACAGAGACAGAAAGAAGGAGAGGACCCAGAACAGTCTCCATAGTTGCGTATCATTGGTTTTTCCACATAGTTTCATTCCACAGGTGGGAATAGGGCTGCACAGGGCAGAAACTGGGCCGGGGTCTCGCCCTGGTGAGAACTGAACTAGGGGAGCTCCCAGTTCAGCATATGGGTCAGCACGGCCGGGGCCGGGATTCGATCCTCGGTCTCCGGCACTGCAAAGTGAGCGCTTAACCCACTGAGCCATCCTGGCTTCCCCCACAATTTTTTTAATCCCAATTTTTAAAAAGAACTAAAAGTGTTTCCTCCAAATTATGTATCATTGTCTGCTGTTGTACATGTCCTAATAGCTTGAAGTTGATTTCATTCTTCTGCTGTTAGTGCTATTACAGTGATGAATTTCTTTCATATGAGTTTTCTTAAAATGTTTATTTTTATTTTTCTGTAATCACCATGTAGTCAAGCAATTACTTGTCTAATAGTCATAGGTCAAGTTGATGAACATAATCCATGTTCCTTCCCTAAATCTCATTGATATGACAAATATTATGCGTAATTTGAGGGATGCCACCAGCTTTGATTTGTGCTGATTCTTCTTCCAGAAGTATTCATTATTACTTGAATAAAAGACTGGTCATTTGTATTTATCTCTTGATCAAGCCATGAAAATATTATAAATATTCTCTTGAGTCATTCCACATTGCTCTACTGCCAGAATATTTTATCAGACTCAAAACACTATCAATTTGGGGTGTTTCATTTACCATGCTCATGGCCCTGCTTTTCAAGGCACTATCCATCCATCCCTTTTATTTGTACTGCATTAATCCCTCAACAATTTCCCAAGTTACAGTAATTACTACTTACACTTCATGTAGGTGGCAAAATTGTTATAGTTTAGTTTTTGCTATTGATTTTTCTTTCATATTAAGATCAATCCTATATTATTATTCATCTTCACATCTCAGCATAGTGCCTGGCACATAGTGGGTATAGACATTCTTATAGAAATCACTGAAAATTTCAGGAAAGAGTATTATATTAAGTAACTGTCAATTCTAGATGTCAGTACTTGATGCTTCGTGTAACTAACGGAGAAGCAGGGATTCAGTTGCTATGATGGGTTCCACTGCAGGGCTTCCCCTTGCATCCATACCACCTTGTCCTACTGGAGCTCTGCTCTGGTCATCAACAATGACACTTAGTCAGATGACATGTCTGGCTCACAACTGTGGACATATGACCAACACAATGATTGTTTTTTTTAATTGAATTTTCAATGCACATCTTAAACCAGCACAGACCCCACCACTCCCTGTTACCCACCCCCATTCCCCATTGTCCCAGTCATACATCCCATACGTTCTATCTGGTTCAGATAGGCCTGGATTTCAATTCCAAGACAACAGAATGAGTCCTGATTATTTTAGTCCTGCTAATTTAAAGGGGACTTGTCTTCCTTTCATGTAAATAGGTGGACACCGTGGCCATATTCCTTACTGAGTTTTCCTGCTCAAAGTATCAAGGGGCATGGGGAGAGAAAAGGAATACCCAAACCATCTGAGATTTATCAGCATTACCTTGAAATCAATTAATATGACTATACGTTAAAATGCTAAGGCATCAAAAATAAAAGTAATCAAAATATTTACCTATAGGAGAGGAAGAAAACCCTAAGGATCTATGAAAGTGATGGTAGTTAGAATTCTGAGGCCTTCTTTTTTTCCTCCAGATTTAACTAACTACTAGCTAATTTTTTTGAAATTTGAGTAAGCAGCCTTCTTTTATTTAATATAAATATTATATCTATATATCTATGATTCATGGCTAGAGGATTAAGTTATAGCGTGCATGTCAATCCAACCCCATTAGAAATGGAAACTATCTCCCAAGTTATTTATTACCCAGTCAACTATAAAAATGCAGATGTAAGAAACATCCAAACCTATAGAGAATTTTTGTAAGTTTATTTGAGCCAAACTGACAACATATGCATGCAGGGCATCAAGATTTCAAATGCTCCAGAAAGTGGCAGTTTCACTACTTTTATGCATTTGAAATTAAGGGGGAACATAAGGAAGGTTACATGGAGGTGGGAGAAAGCAAGGCAGGGACTGGATTACAAGGATAGTTAAGATATTGTGCTTTCTTGAGTGTGGTTGTTTCAAAGGCATATTAACCTAGATGTACAGAAACAATGATCAGGGCTTGCTCAAGGCAAAGATAAACTTTTTACTAAAAAGTTATATGCCTGGGGCATGACTCCCCATCATGACTTACCTAGTTAGATCACTCTGTGATCTAATCATAAAATTCCATGGGACCCTTTTTTTTTCTGTCCACAGAAATGAGCATTGATAAGTTCAACTAATTAGTTAGTTTTAATATTTTTATTTATTTATTTTTGACAGAGAGAGAGAGAGAGAGAGAGAACTGAACTGGGGGAGCTCCCAGTTCAGCATATGGTTCCGCACAGGCCGGGGCCGGGATTCGATCCCTGATCCCTGGCGCTGCAAAGTGAGCGCTTAACCCACTGAGCCATCCCGGCTTCCCCCTAATTAGTTAGTTTTAGAGATGTTTATTTTACTGTGTTTGGGAGAGAAGTTTCAGGTAAAGAGTTTATTACAAAAAACATACTACAGGAAAATGGCAATACAGTCTGATGAAACTTATTAAAATCGGTGATTATTTCCTTAGGTCCCAGATCGCAGTTTAGATAAGCCACTGCCAAGACACCAGTTTAGGATTTAAAAGAGAATTATGGCCAAAGCAGAGACCCACTGTGAAAGACAAATAGCCAAAATTCTTTTTGTAGGAGATAAAAATGCATCTTGGAAATTTTAAGAAATTCAGAAACCTAAGAGTCCTGCAATAGCCAGAAACCCTTTCGTCTTCCAAAGAGTGCTGACTCCACAGTATGCCAAATTCAGCCAAACCAAGACTTCCTCAAGGAGATCTCTTTTTGCCTCTCTTTTGCAATACTATTGATGTGTGTTGCTTGTGTTCTATATGCCAAGCTCATGCCGTAAACTATATTATGTATCTATAGTTTCAGAAGTCTTCCCTTTTCCTTGCTTTAAGTAATTCTCCAAGATGAGAAGGAGGAAGAGGAGGAGGAGAAGAAGGAAGAGAATGAGAGAAAGGGAGTGGGTAGGAGATTTATTCCCCATAGTCTGCCTCTCTGGATTAGGTTCCACCACCTCCCCTAATTAATCACTCCTCTTTTTAGTATCCCATTGATGCTCCATAACTAAATAATTATTATCTAGTTGGCTCCCACCTACCTCTCAAGCTTTTTCTATGACCCAAGCTACCCCCTTCCTTCCCAGCCACACTAAAAAATGTAGGGCTCCTCAGTCTAGATCTTGGCCATACAAAGTGTAGTCCTTAAATTAGCAGTATTGGCATTCCTTGGGCGCTTGTTAGAACTGCTGACTCTCTGGGCTCATCCCAGACCTGCTGATTCAGATACTATAACAGAATTTCTAAGGGATTCACATGAACACAAAGTTTGAGAAGATCTGCTCTAGAAGACGATTCTCCATTGGCCACCCACTCACTTACCACTGTAAAATTAGGTCCAAGAAGCAATCAAATGAGCTGTACCTCATCTTGGAAACATTTCCTTACAAACATGCCCCTCCCTTCTCCTTGGTTCTTCCTTTGTGGGTGTGACCATAATTTGCATGGGTAAATGTGCACAGACAGACGTTCATCACATCTGGGTTAAACTCTATGGAAAGTCCTGGTTTCTGGTTTTCAATCCCCCTGACCCTCCCCAACTAGATTGTAAACTCCTAGGTCATGAAACTTCTTTTTATTTGAAAGCCCAGAATCTAGAACAATGCCTGTAAAATGAATTTGATAAATTCCGATGCCTGAAGAAATAAAGGATTGACTTCAAAAGCCCACTTTCTCTTGTAATTTGACTCAGCCACCTGAAAAATCCTCAAATCCAAGCTTGTCCAACCCACAGCCGGCAGGCAGCATGCGGCCCAGAATGGCATTGAATGCTGCCCAACACAAATTCTTAAACTTTTAAAAAATATTATGAGATTTTTTTTGCAACCTTTTTTTCTTTAGCTCATTAGCTGTCCTTAGTGTTAGTATATATTATGTGTGGCCCAAGACAATTCTTTTTCCAATGTGGCCCATTGAAGCCAAAAGGTGGAACACCCCTGCTCTAATCTTTAGTAGAGCTTGAGGAAATTTCAGAATCACAAATCTTTAATCTCACACTATTATTTAAATTTGGCACAGGGCTGAGCATTGAACTATTCTTCTGTGATGCAATCCCTCTGATCCTACTTCCAGTATAAAGGATACTGCCCTGAGCCAAAATAAATGGGTCTGCCATCTCACTATGCCACTCTACTGCCACCACAGGTTTATGCTTTGTGCAGTTTTTGGTCTTTCAGTGAGTCTGAGAGCAAGCATGAGTCTTTTCCTACCCAGGCCACAGAATGGTCTCCTTTGACTCCAGGTCCAAAGACCTCTTTTAGTAGCCAGTGGAACTACCAAATCTCTAGTGGCCTTCAGCCTCTGGGTTAGCAAGAATACTTCTCTGGGATCCTGGGATGGCTCAGCGGGTTAAGCGCTCGCTTTGCAGCTACAGGGTCCAAGGATGGAGTCCCAGTTATGGCCCGTGTGAACCCATATGCTGAACTGGGGTTTGGGCCCTAAGTTTGGTTCTTTACGGGGCAAGCTTCCCATGGTGGGAGGCCCCCTGTTTCGGCCTACTGCTTGCGGAAGTGTGCCTCCCATGAGGAAGCCCCACCCCCACCCCCAGTTCCTACCCTGCGAGGTCCCCCACCCACCTGTGTGGAATAAAACTATGTTGAAAAACTAATGATGTACAACTGTGGAGAGTGCTCTGGGCCCAACCCCTTTCTCTCTGTCTCTCTTTCTGTCGAAAACGATAAAATAAATCTTAAGGAGAAAAGAATCCTTATTAGAGAGGAAATCACAGAAACTTATCAATGCTAAAAGTAAGGATTTGTAACACCTAGTTTGGGAAGGATATTAGGCAATGAATTATATACAGGCACACCTAATCTGCGGCCCAGGATGGCTTTGAATGCAGCCTAACACAAAGTCTTAAAAATTATGAGATTTTTTTTGTGACCTTTTTAGTTCATCAGCTATCATTTGTGTTACTGTATTTTATATGTGGTCTAAGACAATTCTTTTTCCAATGTGGTTCAGGGAAGCCAAATGGTTGAATATCAGTGAACTACAACACATTAATGCTAAGAGTATTGATTGATAACTCCTTTTTGGATAATATTGGGGTCATAGCTATGAAAAATTTAAGTGTGCATAGCTTTCAACCCATAAATTGTACTTCTAGAAATGTATATTTACAGAAATACTACGATAGGCACATAAATATACCAAGAATATTCATGTAACATAGCCTGAAATTTAAAAAAGAATTGAAAAGTAGAATCAATGTAAACATCCCTCAACATGATGTTTGGCAATGATTACATGAAGGATGTTCATATATTTACACAAGAAATACACAGCCATTACAAGAATGTGATTATTCCCTATGTACCCACTTGGAAAGATGTCTATAATCTATTGTTAAGTAAAAAAAAGCAAATGTTAGATTGTGTAGTATGATCCCACTTTAAAAAAGAGTCTATGTTGATATATATATATGAGTATATATAGAGAGAGAGAGGGAGCTATGTGATGATATAGCATTTTTTTTAAGTTAGCAATCTTTTTTTTTTAAGTTTATTTATTTATTTATTGACAGACAGACAGACAGACAGACACACACACACACACACACACACACACACACAGATACAGAGATAGAGAGAGAACTGAACTGGGAACTCCCCAGCTCAGCATATGGTTCCGCACGGGCCGGGCCGGGATACAATCCTTGGTCCCCGGTGCTGCAAAGTGAGTGCTTTACCCACTGAGCCATCCCGGCTTCCCCGATATAGCATTTTTTAAAGGCTAAAGAAATGCACAAAATGTAGTGGGAATGTGTTAAGTTGTTTTTTGTGTGTGTGTTTCTTAATTTTTCAAATATCCTATGTGACTGTGTGTTAATTTTTTAATCGTGCCTGAAAACAATAGAAAAGACTTTGCATATACAAGAAAACTAAACTATAAGCCTATTTTATAAATACTGAATTATTGTAAACAAAACAAAAATACAACTATGAGTATATGTGAAAGTTGCAAAACAAAAGAAAAGTATCACTTCATACTTCCCCTGAAAATTTTTACTCGAATCAGGTAGAGATCTTCCATATACTGAAAACAACATAACTTGGCCTGTAAAACACTGCTTCCCCTCCTCTGTCCCAGGAGGGGGGTGGTGTGGGGGATGGGGGGATGATGTATATATAGACCTGCTATATTCCCCAGAAGACAGGCCCCACTGTCCTTATCAACACAGGGCTCTAGGGACCACTTACCAACAGACTGTGCTTGCAGGAAACACATTAGCTCTCCCTGTATAACTGGGAATTTGTCCAACTCAATTCTGCCCCCATTTCTCTCACAGCATTCATGAGAGGTGTAATTTACCATGTGTTCCTGTGCCCATCCCATCATGGCTATTAAATGCCCTGGGTCTTGGCTGCATCTCCTTTCTTAGGACTCCCACTCTAGAGAGAGCATTGTAGCATAGCCAAATGACAATGACATTTTCATTTCTTTTCTAATTTATTTTTAAAAGTAATTTGCATGCATTGATATGCAATCTAAGCTTCCATCATGACCCAAACAGAATTGCATTGAACAATTGCTCACAAGTTTCATTGCTGAAAAAAGTATTTCATATGCTTGGGCTTCCCTTCATAAGTCAAATTAAGCCAGAACCAGAATTCTGTACCAAGACTGTTAGTAGTCAGAAGTATTTTAAATTCTCTCTCTCACTCTCTTTTTTCCCCCCTGCATCTTGGTACTTTCTAGTGTTATACAGTGAATATTTATTGCAGTTGAAATAGAAAATGACTGCATACCAGGCAATGTGCTAAGAATTTCATATGCATTATCTTGTTAAATCTTCCCAACCATCTTTGAGGTATTATTATAACCCACTTTGCAGAAAAGAAGAAAAGGTTATTCAGTTTAAATAACTTGCCTAGTTCAGCTACCTGACTGTATACATACCACTCATTATTTTTAGGCTCTCAATTGTATAGCTTATAAAAGTTAGATAGTATCTACCTCATCAAGTGAAAGGATTAAAAAAGAATGTCAACTGTCAAGGAGATCTTATGTGAAACACCTGGTATGGAAAAAACATTTTTCTTTTTAAGTTCTTTACAAATGTCAAGTAGGACTATGAGAACAGGCTCATAAGCAATAGTGTGCGGAAGCTAGCTAGCACCAGGGTCAGTTATATCCATCTCCTTTCAACTTCAAGTTTACCGTCCGCAGGTTAGTAACTTGAAATTAGCCGTTGTGAGAGTCACAATATAGCAAATGCTGCAAATTAGGGCCTTTCCCCTTGGAGAGTTGGTTGTTGGATATTTACCAGCACACCATAGCTCCCAGATTGAAAGATAGTAGATTTACTGATCTGGTTCAAATTCAGGTTTTATTTATTTATTTAGGAGGGATGAGTCATTAGTTGGCTCAGCAAGTTACAAGGCCTATTTCCCAGCTGCTATGTGAAGGAATTCCAAGAATGGCAAAAAGAGCTCCAGAAAAAATTTTTCCCATTTTAGCTTTTTCAATCTGATTAGGGCAACACAATACTCACAATACGCCACACACAACATCTCTGGGTGCTATGTGAGTTTTTTAAAATCTCTATCCTACCCGTCGCTGCCATAGGGAGTCCAGATTAATAATTTTATAAATAGCCCATTTTGTTTGGCATACTTGTGTGGTGGAGTAACTAGTGCATTAACCAGATGGGGTTTCTTCTCCTGTGAAACCATATCTTGCAAAAATGTCTGGTGTGGAGAAAATAAGATATTTCATCAAAATAAGGCAGTATTGGTCAACATTATTTCAGTGGTTGGTGTTTGACTATGGAAAGCTTCCTTCTCCATCATGACTAAAGAAATGGCAAACTTTCTGTTGGAGTTTGTTACACCCTGTTGAAACTCAAGTTTGAATCCAATGAGGGACAGAAAGTGAATTATCCTTTTTCTCTCTGTCTTCAAGCCATTGGCTCTACTCATTGGTCTTTCTCCAGTGGGGCCCAGCCTGCCGGCTTTCCTGTACTAGACATGGAAGTTAGACAAACTGCCCCATATGCATAGTTGCCCAAGCTGGGAGGCAAAGCTAGGCTGGCCTCTGATTGTACCAGCGTTCGACACCTGATCCAAGGGAAGCTAATCAGCTCTGTCAGCCATTTCAGCCAGGATACTGCATTAGTTTCCTAGGAGTGCTGTAACGAAGTGCCACAAATGTAGTGGCTTAAAACAAGAGATATGTACTCTTCCATATTTCTGGAGATGAGAAGTGCAAAATCAAAGTGTCAACAGAGCCACGCTCTCTCTAAAGGCACCAAGAGAGAATGTGTTCCATAACTTTCTCCCAGAGTCTGGCATTGCCAACAATCGCTGACATTCCTTCATTGTAGATGCATCACTCCTATCTTTGCCTCCATTCTCCCCGTGTGTCTGTCCTCATGTTGTCTTCCTTTTGTGCATGTCTGTGTCAGTGTTTCCTCTCTTCTCCTAAGGACTCCAGTCATAGTGAATTAGTGACACTCTTACGACCTCATCTTAACTTGATTACTTCTGCAAAGACTATTTCACATTCACAGATCTGGGGGTTAGAATTTGAACATATCTTTTTGCAGGACACAGTTCATTCTGTAACAGACACCAAGAAGGACGTCCTCAGTAAATACCATCTATATATTTAGTCCCAGAGTTATAAATTATCAAGTCAAGTCCAAGATGAGTCAACAGGGGAAGGCAATGGGAAGAGAGAGAGACATAATAGATGTATGGAGAGAAGCAGGGAGAATAATCTTGAAAGATGGAAAGTGTGGTTTCCATTGCATCCCTTCCATTAAATCATTCATCCCTTTTTTATTTTTGTTCATCCGAGAGACTTTCTCTTTCTATATTGTAAAACCATCAGAACCCTGACCAGAAGAATGATGTCCCACAAAGTCCATGGCGAATGGGTGATGATTACTGCAGACACATTTCCCATCCACAAGAGAAGTGAGAAATACAGAGGAAATGTCAAAAGTCCTCCATGAAGCCAAATTTATCCCATAAAATGATAACCTGTGATAAATACCACTAAGTTTACTTTTTAAAAAAGGCTAAAACATTAAAACAGAAATAATAGGAGATTGTTTTGTTTTGTAATGTTCTTTTTGGTATAATTAAAAGCTGGCAATCCTATGTCTAGACCAAGAATTACTAAAATTTTACTTAGTTGGATCAAAATTTCTAAAAGTTAATCTGGGCATCACATGGCTCAGTCAAGTTGACACATAAAATTTCTAAGTATGGTAACCACTGACCTAAAGCACACTGAAGCCCATGAGTTTCACACATATCACACCCACAAGCTTTGCTGATTCAAAGGATTCTCTAATGAATTTCATATCAGCATCTTTTCCCTCAGATGTCTCCATTCATAAAAGTATTCACAGGTTGAGAGTTCCATCAGGCCTCCCTTGCAGTGACCGTGGGGCTTACAACAACTCTTCATGGCTTGGGAACTGCGCTCGTCTTTAAGAGTAGATGAGAGCTGGCCAGGTCTGTGCTGAGGCCCAGCCTTCCTGCCTGTACTCTTAAAAATGTCACTCCATTTTTGTTGTTGTTGTTGGAAGACAAAGAAAAGCTGGGGAAGTGTTCCAAATTAAAGGAAACTAAAGAGACATGACAATTAAATATAGCATGTACTCCTGCATTGGATCCTGTACCAGAAAACAAAATTCCTATAAAGGACATCTTGGGACAAATGCTGAAGCTGGAATATGGACTGTAGATTAGATAACAGTATTATATCAATGTTTAATTTCTGAATTAGGTAACTACATTGTGATTACATAAGAGAAGATCTTTGTTCTTAGGAAATATATTCATACATTGGACTATTAAGAGGAGGAGTGTTCAAACTCAGGAAATAGCGATTAGAATGGTGGTTACCAGGGCCTGGAGGGTAGGTGAAATGGGAAGATATTGGTCAAAGAGTATACATTTCTAGTTCTGAGATCTAATGTACCTGGGGATCTAATGTATAACAAAGCAATTATAGCTAATAATACTGTATTATACACTTGAAAGTTGCTAAGAGAGTAAGTCTTTAATGTTCTCACCCCCCACCCCACCCCCCAAAAAGGTAATTATTTGATGAGATTGAGATGGTAGCTAATGAAATGGTGGTAGTCATTTTGCAATATGTAAGTGTATCAAATCAACACATTGAATACCTTAAATTTACACAACGTATGTCAATTATATCTCAGTAAATATAGAAGAAAAAAAATACCATACTCAAATCCCCAAAATAGTTAGCCTTTATCAGTTTTCCCTTCAGATATATGGGGTGAAAAAAACAATCCACACATAAGAAATGACTAGAATTAAAGTTGAAATGTATCCATTTGTTCCCAAAGAAAATGAAATATTTAAGTAGACATAGAAGAAAAAAAACAAAACAAAGCCCTAATTAACTATTATATAAGAGTGGAATTCATGGACAAGACAAGCTCTTTAATATAAACTTTGAACTTCTTATTAAACAGTCAGTATAAATAATCTCCAAAATCATAAAACTCAACCCACAAGTTTGAGAAAATATTGTGTGATCCTGTCCTACTCCACACGAAAAAAAAAAAAAGAGTGTGTGTGTATAAGGGGCATGATGATTATAGCCTATTCACAAATGGTTCAGTTAAATAGTAATTTGTGTGTGTGTTTGTGTGTTTGCGTGTGGAGAGAGAGAAAGTACAAATATGGAAAGATGTTGAAAATAGTGCATCTGGATAAAGGATATACACGAGTTCTTCACATTACTTTTGCAATTTTTTTTTAAGTTTGAAATTATTTCGAAATAAAATGGTAGTAAGAGGAAGCAAGAGCACAGAATCATGATGCCTTGCCTCCTCTGTAATGGCTTCAGTTCAGCGATGAGACCTCAGTGACCAACCTTGAGCTAGGAGAGGAGGGAGGCAAAACCTACATCTTTTGGCTTCCACCTGCACCCAGCTTCTCTCCTCATTCTGCTGCATTGAAGAGAGAGCAGCTCAAACTCCACATTCTCCATTACCTTCTCACAACCCAGTCTCAGCTTCTCTACAGATTTATGTTCTAAGATGCAGGCTGAGTCATTTGGTTTTGTGAGGATGAGTGTGTGTATAGGAGTTGAAGATTTCTATTTTCCTAGAATATGTTCTATAGATGTGAGAGAGGAGGAAGAGAGGGAAGTAGGTGGAGAGGAAGAGAGGAAGGAGGAGGAGGAGGAGGAGAAGGAGGAAGAAGAAGAGAAGGGAGGAAGAGGAGAAGAAGGAGGAAGAAAGGGAAAAGGAGGAGGCAATGGAGAGAACAGGAGTAGGTAGAAGAGGGAAAGAGGTGTCATAAGTCATTTAAATAATTTGCAAAAGTCAAATACAACTATGGGATACCCTAGAATCTAAGGCCTCGATCAGTGCCTCTCAAACTTTAAGTTACTCTTGAATCATGGGGGGATCTTATTAAAGTAGAGATTCTGATTCCGCAAGTCTGGGGCCTGAGATTCTCAATTCCTAACAAGCACCCAGGGTGGTCCTAATGCTACCAGTCTCTTAAGTAGCAAGTACGGGTACTCTGAGTAGTAAGGCTCACCACAGTCTAGCCACAGTGAAGCAATGATCAAGAAATACATAATTTTGTAGGCCTTTGCCATCTGTGACCCACTTCTCACCTGATGTTCCTGGGTAGAACCATATATTTTCAGGAGCTCTAGATGGTGTGTCACTAACCAAACTGCATGACAATGCCAACACAAGTCATCCAATACGACTGCTAGTCGCGGCACATGACCTGGTGCTGCAACCTTGGGTTTAACTTGCCTCCCCCACAAGCAAGGGGCCCACTGATAATCCACACCCTGCAGTTGTGCAGTTGCTTTTACATAGTGACTCATGAAGGCAAACCAAAAGCTGGAAAATATTTGCATAGAAGGTAAATATCAAGCATCAAGACTATATCCAACATCTTAAACATTAAGACTATATTCAACATCTTTGGTTCCAATTTCATTCACTTTTTCCCACATTGCATCTGTCAAGAGTTTAGATAAATCATCTGATTCCTTATGCTATTTGTGCAGCTGGTAAAAAAAGAAAATAATATTTATAATTCACCAGAGACGTTGTAGAAAAGTAGGTCGGTTGATCTCTCTTCCTCCCAAATTTTTTTTGTAAAAGCTGGGTGCAGAAGCTACAAATACAGAGATAAATTCTGTAAATTTACCAAGTCACGTAGCAGTTAGGCTGAACTAAATTGTACCATGTCATTTTCACCCACACAAATCTTTCTTTTGAGCTTGCAGATCCCACACAACTAGATTATTTGGGGAAAATGCCCTTCCTTTCCAGTTTCAGTTGCTAAAAGTGTAGCTATTTGTATTAAATATGCATAGTTATAGTTTAGAATTTGAACAATTGCAATGTGATGTACGTATTTAAAATGCTATCAATCGAACAAATGAAATAGACAAATAAATTGAAAGTTTATTTATTTATTTATTTATTTATTTATTTTTTATTGTTAAATTTAATGGGGTGACATTGGTTGGTAACAATCAGACAGTTTCCCAATAGACAACTCCACATCACATCACCCATGCATCCCATTATGTGCCCAGCTCCCAGAATCAGG